>CM042400.1:30226584-30436584 GCA_023634145.1 Thymallus thymallus
ACTCAGTGGATGATTGAGGAGTGTGTAAATGCCAATAGACTCAGTGGATGATTGAGGAGTGTGTAAATGCCAATAGACTCAGTGGATGATTGAGGAGTGTGTAAATGCCAATAGGAAGTAAGTTATTCATTAGATTGTGTCATTTAATGTAGTCATGAGACCCACACACACATCTGACACATGCTCTTACTTTGACGATGTGACACACGCACACACGAACACAGGCAAGCATGCAGGCGCACAGACACACACACACTCCGACACTTCCTCTATATTCAACAGAAGATTTCATTCACCCACAGTACAAAAGTGAGACACACTGTCCAGGACAGAGGGGCGATTCAGGCAACTTTTTGTCAGAGATGTTTCTCGTAAAGCCTCTTTGATAGGACTAGCATGTGGTGAGAGGGATGGGGGGACGAGGAGAGGAAGAGGGGAATTCTTACAGCGACTTGAGAGAGAGAGAGAGAGAGAGAGAGAGAGAGAGAGAGAGAGAGAGAGAGAGAGAGGAGATGAAGGTCCTCTGAAACACAGAGAGCAGGTCAGACAGAGAGCAGGGCAGACAGAGAGCAGGTCAGACAGAGAGCAGGGCAGACAGAGAGCAGGGCAGACAGAGAGCAGGGCAGACAGAGTGCAGGGCAGACAGAGAGCAGGGCAGACAGAGAGCAGGGCAGACAGATAGCAGGGCAGACAGAGAGCAGGGCAGACAGTTTCTTCATTTCTCCCCTCTTTTTTCCTCCATTATCTCTGTAGTTCTCTCTCCCCGTTTCTCGTTTGTTTCTTGTTTTTCTCTTTTCGTTCTGAAACCATTTCCTTATTAAGATTATAGGAACTCCAATATTTTTATGGGCGTTTCCAATTATAATATACTTAAGTAGATTAAATACAGGATTCATGAATTTCCCAGCTTTAATCGAATACTAAGCTTTCTCTTTGACACCTACTCTGCTCTGTAAACTACTTGATTGTTTGTGGTCGTAAAGGCATACTAGGCATTCACTTCTCTTATGACTTCAATTTAGTAGTCATAATACCGTAAGGTGATATTTACCCCTCCTACTTCTCTCTCTCTCTCAAACACACACGCGCATGTGCACGCACACAGACACTCGTGCTCATACAAACACACACACACACACACACACTAGAAAGGGCTGCCACTGACTGAGATTTTTTATTTAACCTTTATTTAACTAGGCAAGTCAGTTAAGAACAAATTCTTATTTACAATGGCGGCCAACACCAGCCAAACTCGGACAACTCTGGGCCTCCCAATTGGACTCCCAATCACGGCCAGTTGTGATACAGCCTGGAATCGAACCAGGGTGTTTGTAGTGACGCCTCTAGCACTGAGGGAGGTAATCCACTCCATCAAATCAAATTAATTCCATAAAATCTCCATATTTTCCACCAGTGTGAATCTTGAACCCTATCTTTAAAGGTTGTGTCCCAAATGTCACCCTATTCCCTATGTAGTGCATTACTTTTGACCAAAATAGAGAACAAGGTGCCCTTTGGGACGTAGCCTATGGTTGGTTCAATTGTATAATTGGGTTCATTTTATTGGTCTTAATGTGTGAGGGTTTCTGGGAAGTTCAATAATAATCTCAAGAAGGCATTATTCTGATTAAGGCCTGGAGTGGCAGGCTTTGGTTTGGTTTGCTACCCAACTATGCATGAATCCAGAAATGACATGTGAAACGACTCTTGGTGCATAAACAAAAGGTAGCAGTAGCAGTAGCAGTAGTAGTAGTAGTAGTAGTAGTAGTAGTAGTAGTAGTAGTAGTAGTAGTAGTAGTAGTAGTAGTAGTAGTAGCAGTAGCAGTAGCAGTAGCAGTAGTAGACCTACAGTACAATATACACTGCCTTGTATTATCACTGGGCACTGACCTAATGTTGATAACAGACCCAGGTCTCTCTCCTTTTTAAAACCAGCCACTACCTTTCAAATCAACTCGCATCGTTCCTTTTTTAAATGTTTTTTGTCCTTGTCTATTATTTAGTCATGCTTTATTATTTCTATTTCACAATAAAGTATCTATGCAAATCTATTCTATTTCATCATAAAATCCATCGCCTCTCTTTCTGTATTTAGACCCCCCCCCCCCTCCCTCCCTCCCTGTTGAATAATCATGTCCCCCTGCCTTTCAATCACTCCTTACCTGACCCTTCAATCTCTAAATCAAAGTAATGTATTCTGAACCCCCACCCCCGACACGTCTGCCTGATCCCCCACGATTCAGCTAGAATCTGTAGAATCTAAATCAAACAAGCTTGTGCGCGACACACATACATACAGTGCATTTGGAAAGTATTCAGACACCTTGAATTTTTCCACAATTTGTGATGTTATAGCCTTATTCTAAAATTGATTAATTCTTTTTTTTTTTACCTAAGTGAAAACAGGTTTTTAGCAAAAACCAAGCCACGAGGTCGAAGGAATTGTCCGTAGAGCTTCGAGACAGGATTGTGTCGAGGCACAGATCTGGGGAATGGTACCAAAACATTTCTGCAGCATTGAAGGTCTGTAAGACACAGTGGCCTCCACAGTTTGGAACCATAAAGACTCTTCCTAGAGCTGGCCACCCGGCCAAACTGAGCAATTGGGGGAGAGGGGCCTTGGCCAAGGAGGTGACCAGGAACCCAATGGTCAGATTTCGGAGCACAGTACAGAGAGATCTTTAATGAAAACCTGCTCCAGAGCGTTTAGGACCTCAAACTGGGTTGAAGATTTACCTTCCAACAGGACAACGACCCTAAGCACACAGCCAACGCAGGAGTGGCTTCGGGATAATTCTCTGAATATCCTTGAGTGGGCCAGCCGATCGAACATCTCTGGAGAGACCTGAAAAGCTGTAATCGCTGCCAAAGGTGCTTCAACAAAGTACTGAGTAAACCAATTCAAAAAACCTGTTTTTGCTTTGTCATTATAGATAGATAGATAGATAGATAGATAGATAGATAGATAGATAGATAGATAGATAGATAGATAGATAGATAGATAGATAGATAGATAGATAGATAGATAGATAGATAGATAGATAGATAGATAGATAGATAGATAGATAGATAGATAGATAGATAGATAGATACTTTATTGATCCCCGGGGGGGAAATTTCATTGTCAAGCAGCTACAACAAAACACAGGGCAGGTGCAAAATGCCACAACGAAAGTACACAAAAGACAGATACACGGTACATGATACATAGAGCGGATATTGTGTGTAGATTGATGAGAGAAAAAAACAATTTAATCAATTTTAGAATAAGGTTGTAACGTAACAAAATGTGGAAAAAGTCAAGGGGTCTAAAAACTTTACGAATGCCCTGTTCAAATAATAGTGAAATAAATAGAGAATAGGGTGCCATTTGGGATGTAGCCTTTATTTACACATTACCTTAATATCTGTTAAACCGTTTTTTACTTTTGTTCTGCCTGTAATGTCGTATTCCCTGGAAAATAGCAGCTAGACTTTAATCTGGTTTAAAAACATAGTAAACGAGGCACCCAGTGTGTGTCTGTGTGTGTCTGTGTCTTTAATTTATAAGATGCTCTAGTGTGTAGTCAAGTGTGTGTGGTATATAGTCATTCCGCTCTAGTGAGTGTATGGTATGAGTAGTGGCTTTGGCGCATTTAGCTAGCTAAACACTGTGGAGCATCTAGCTAGCATAACACTGTGGAGCATCTAGCTAGAGTAAAACTGTGGAGCATCTAGCTAGCGTAACACTGTGGAGCATCTTGCTAGCGTAACACTGTGGAGCATCTAGCTAGCATAACACTGTGGAGCATCTAGCTAGAGTAAAACTGTGGAGCATCTAGCTAGCGTAACACTGTGGAGCATCTTGCTAGCGTAACACTGTGGAGCATCTAGCTAGCGTAAAACTGTGGAGCATCTAGCTAGCGTAACACTGTGGAGCATCTAGCTAGCGTAACACTGTGTACCATCTAGCAAGCGTAACACTGTGGAGCATCTAGCTAGCGTAAAACTGTGGAGCATCTTGCTAGCGTAAAACTGTGGAGCATCTAGCTAGCGTAACACTGTGGAGCATCAAACTAACGTTAAAACACCCCTGTGGAGCATCTATCTGGCGTAACACTGTGCAACATCTTGCTAGCGTAAAACTGTGGAACATCTTGCTAGCGTAAAACTGTGGAGCATCTAGCTAGCGTAACACTGTGGAGCATCTAGCTAGCGTAACACTGTGGAGCATCAAACTAACGTTAAAACACCCCTGTGGAGCATCTATCTGGCGTAACACTGTGCAACATCTTGCTAGCGTAAAACTGTGGAGCATCTAGCTAAAATAACACAGCAGTGTCTCGCTAGTGTCAGGCTATAAATTAAAGACACACACACAAACTTGGGTGCCTCATTTACTAAGCCTTTAAAGAGGTCTAGCATACACTGCTCTTCACTAGCTAGTATAAATAACACTTCTCTCCCCAGTGAGCTCTCCTGGCTGGCAGATTGAGTGCACACAGCCCACCTTCCTTAACACAATGACATCTCTTCAGTTTAACACACACACACACGCACGCACACACACACCAAAGCATGAATAAGGCCAACACCATTGTCATTACATAAAACGTAATAGTGCACAGAAAGAAATACATGTAAACATGAAAACAAACCCTGCAAATGATGCAACCCGGCCGCCGCCTCTCTGGTTCACTAACACATTGATCTATATGTCATATAAACTGTGCATATCTGGTTCACTAACACATTGATCTATATGTCATATAAACTGTGCATCTCTGGTTCACTAACACGTTGATCTATATGTCATATAAACTGTGCATATCTGGTTCACTAACACATTGATCTATATGTCATATAAACTGTGCATATCTGGTTCACTAACACATTGATCTATATGTCATATAAACTGTGCATATCTGGTTCACTAACACATTGTTATATATGTCATATAAACTGTGCATGTAATCTGTTTTTCTTTCCCTCCTCCATCCCTTCTTCCTCTTTTCTGCCTTGCTGCTATCTCCTCTTTCTCTCTCGTCCTGATGATCCCTCCTTCTCTTTCCTTTCTCTCTAGCAGCACATATACTACAGGATCACATATACTACAGGATCACATATATTACAGGATCACATATATTACAGGATCACATATACTACAGGATCACATATACTACAGGATCACATATACTACAGGATCACATATATTACAGGATCACATATATTACAGGATCACATATATTACAGGATCACATATATTACAGGATCACATATATTACAGGATCACATATATTACAGGATCACATATATTACAGGATCACATATATTACAGGATCACATATATTACAGGATCACATATACTACAGGATCACATATATTACAGGATCACATATACTACAGCATCACATATATTACAGGATCACATATATTACAGGATTACATATATTACAGGATCACATATACTACAGGATCACATATATTACAGGATCACATATATTACAGGATCACATATATTACAGGATCACATATACTACAGGATCACATATATTACAGGATCACATATATTACAGGATCACATATATTACAGGATCACATATATTACAGGATCACATATATTACAGGATCACATATATTACAGGATCACATATATTACAGGATCACATATACTACAGGATCACATATATTACAGGATCACATATATTACAGGATCACATATATTACAGGATCACATATATTACAGGATCACATATACTACAGGATCACATATATTACAGGATCACATATACTACAGGATCACATATATTACAGGATCACATATACTACAGGATCACATATATTACAGGATCACATATATTACAGGATCACATATATTACAGGATCACATATACTACAGGATCACATATATTACAGGATCACATATACTACAGGATCAACTATTACAGGATCACATAAATAAATGTTAAAGGATCGTGAGTGCATTGCTTTCTCGCACTCTCTCCATCCCCACCTCTCTCTTACCGCTCTCTTTCTCTGTCTCTCTCCCTCTACTCCTCCCTATTGCTCTCTCATCCTCCCCTCCCTCTCTTTCTTTCTAACCTCCCTCTTTCTCTACCTCTACCCCTCTCTATTGCTCTCCTCCCTCCCTCTCTCATCCTCCCCTCCCTTTCTCTCTTTCTAACCTCTCTCTTTCTATCTCTCTCCCCGCCACTCTCTCTACTTCTCCCTGGTCTCTCTTAAATCACCCTCTTCATCCATCCCTCTGTTAGAACACCCTCTTCATCCATCCCTCTGTTAGAACAGCTCAATTAAACTCCAGCTGTACTCTACAGCGGTGTGTGTGTGTTTATAGTGTAAGAATGAACAACTCTCTGTCTGGCTCTAGGAGCAGCTGGTCTAGGACATTCAAAGTCAGGGTTGAGACCCCTAGTGGAGTTGAGGGGGAACTGCACTGGCGTCGGCTATAAAAAACTATAAGAGTGCAGATTGTATTGTTGTGTATATACTGTATATTGTATGGGACAATATAGAAACGTTTGAGAAAGACCATTTGAAAATGTATTTAAAAAAATAAAAATAATAATGGGTAAGAGATTAAAATATATATGTTGATGTGAAATGCAACTATTTCACATCAACAAATGTGAAATAGGTGCATTTGAGGTGGAGTGGGGTCACGAGAAATTCTTGGGGGTGTGGTGGGGTCCCTTCTGAAAACACCACTGGTCTAGGAAGAGTATCAACCTGCAGGCAGTAGCGATACACTCACTATTGCATTAAACAGTATGATAGCTGCAGGAGCAGAGGAGCAGTCTCCTGGGCATTCCGCCTCAGAGCAAACACACATACAAGTACAGGCGCGAATAAACACACAGGCACGCAACGAAAAACACACACCCTTCATCTCTCCCTGGCTAGATCTTGATCCATTGCGTGTGTGCTGTGCAGTATGTTTATGGATGGCGTACAGATGGTAACAAGTCATTGTCAGCCGTCGAGCCGCGTCCCTAGTCCAATCTTAATCTCATCTGGGACAGGCTGGGGGTTACTGAGTCATGGAGTGAGGGAGGAGAGAGAGGCGGGTTGGGAGAGAGAGGGGGGAGAGAGGAAGGAGAGAGGGAGGTGCCATCGGGAGAGGAGAAGAGAAAGGGGAGAGAGAGGGAGAGGGAGGAGAGAAGCATGGAGCGAGGGAGTAGAGAAGGGAGGGAGGGGAGAGCAGGAGAAAAAAAAATGGGGGTCAATCAGGGATATTTTTCATCATGGGGCTGTGCATTATCATGCTGAAACATGAGGTGATGGTGGCAGATGAATGACATGACAATGGGCCTCAGGATCTCGTCACGGTATCTCTGTGCATTCAAATTGCCATAAAAAAAAAAGCACTTGTGTTCATTGTCCGTAGCTTATGCCTGTCCATACCATAACCCCACCGCTCACACAACGCCATACACAGTCTGTGGTTGTGACGCCAGTTGGACGTCAGCATGCCAATTGCACACTCCCTCAAAACTTGTGACATCTATTGCATTGTGTGACCGGTTCCCAGAGCGAGTGATACTCTGCAGTAGGACAACCGAGACAGAATAACCTGTATTCACAACATTGAGTGCTGATCAATCAGGTACTCCCAGGCCATGTGATCTGAAGGACAACTGATCCTAGATCAGGTAAACTCCCATTCCCTCAGATTAGACCTCCATCCTTCAGACCACTAGCCTGATCCCAGATCTGTTTGTGCTGTATAGCCAACACCCATATGAATACAACCAGACCTGTGAAAATACCATTACAGCACAGTGCAACAGGGAGAAACACTGTATTAAGTAACAAGGTAGAGAGAGAGATAAGCCAAAAATAATCAGAGTTAACTGGAAGATTGGTCAAAATGATAAAGTTATGCACTGTCAAACTGGCAGGATATAAGTGAACAGAACTGTGTCAAAATGCCTCATATTGCAATAATAATATTGTATTTAATTAAACTATTTATGTTACATATTTTTTTGAAAACGTTCTAAGTGAGCAAAATAACCCCACACTATTTTTGAACTTGAATCATCACACAAAATCATAAAATGTCAAATACAATCTCTATTTATGCAGATTAGTGAAACACCAGCTGATAATATGATTTCCTCCCACAAGGCTCCACAACAGCATAGCATTGCATTCAATATTAATACCAACCAGTCAGACCCTGTTGCATGCTACACATTGTCTGACCGTGTACCCAGCAAAACGTACTAAAGACATGCAACCATTCTCTTTCTCTATGTAACATCCATTCAAACTATTCAAAAAGATGTCTTCTTCAATATACTGTCATTTTCACAATTAAAAATCATAATTTTAAAATTAATTAAACGTAAAATATAAAGGTGATACTACCGTCAAAACCTACAAACACTTCTAGCACAACATTGAGAGAAATTATGATTAGCAAATTTGCCCCTTTTAACACTAATCTCAACAGAAATATAGAAATATTGAAACTTTGACAGTTTTATCCAATGACATCACCACTATTGTTCTCCACTCACTATAAATACATTCACAACAACAGAAGAGGAAGGCTACCTTATTGTGATGCGGTGAGTGGAACTGCAGATGTGACCAAGGTGTGGTGAAGCTAAAATCATCCAGACACTTCTCCTTCACCCAGCCAGTATTCTAATCTCTCTCTCTACTCTCTACCTTCTGCAGAGGGCCTACTCTCACCTGGACAACGCAGGTTGCACTGTGAGGGTAATGTGTTTTTACTTCTCCAGTGCCTTCAACACCATTCAGCCCCTGCTACTGGGTGAGAAGATGTAGATAATGAAAGTGGAAGCACCCTTAGTCTCCTGGGTCACGGACTACCTGACCGGTAGGCCACACTTTGTGCGACTACAGAGTTGTGTGTCAGAACGGGCAGTGAGCACTTCCTGTTCACCCTCTACACCTCGGACTTCAGATATAACTCTGAAACATGCCACGTACAGAAGTTCTCGGATGACTATTTAATGCCTCACCGGGGTGCCGTGCCATCGGCAACATAGACCTGGAACTGTTGGGGTTTTAGGACCTAGTTTAACAATTATGCATCCATCTGTGAGTAACTCTGGTCTGTAATCACTGATAATTCACTCAGGACTTATTTATTCATTCATGTCTGTGTATACATATTAATGTACAGTTACATCATATCAAGTCATTCTTGGACTGAACTTACGTAGTCATTCACTGAGGAATGCATATTAGTATCCTGTCAGTTGTATCTTTTTTTCATTGCTTTTAGTATATCGAATGTGCAATACGAGCATTTATCTGTAATTAACCCCTGCGCACTAAGGACTGTATTTTAAGGGAATTACTATTATTACCCTAAATTATACCATACACACATTTAGCTATTGTCACGAACGTGGGGAGTGTCAGACCAAGACGCAGCGCTGAAGTAGTGCGACATGATTTATTAAATCAACTGGCACTAAATAACAACCGAGATAAACACGAACGTAACACACGGTAGGCTTAAACAGCACTAAACCAAAAACAATGATCCACAAGCGACAGGTGGAAACACATGAACTAAATATGGTCCCCAATTAGAGACAATGCAAAGCAGCTGCCTCTAATTGGGGACCAACACACAAACCAACATAGAAACATAAAACCTAGATCTGTCAGGCTCTGACCATAGACAACTAGAGGAGCAAAGGCTTCCCTATGATCAGAGCCTCACAGCTATTTAAGTATCTCTTCCTGTCATTCACCTGTACAGTTAACTTAACCATGCAAAATATTCCCTTACCTGCTAATTTAACCAGACTGTATATTAAGTAAACCATTAATACCCTCACTTATGTCATACGCACATATAGCTATGCAATATTTTATCTTTTTTTTTTTCACCTACCACTCTGTAACAATGTATAGTGTCCATATTCAGCCATTCACCCATACTATGCAATGTCTTTCTTAAGCTTTTTGCACTCCAGACTTCTTGTATTTTATACTTTTTCATACTGCCGCTCTATGTATCATGTATCGAGTATCTGTCTTTTGTGTATCTATAAAAATTAACAGTAAACATTACACTCAGAAGTTCCAAAAGAATAAAGACATCTCTCTCTCACCTCCACAGGTTTAAAAGATGGCCTCAGGGATGTTGATTCTCCTTTTCCTCTGTCTTCCTTGTTTTCTTCCTCTCTCTCTCTCTCTCTATATCAAATTGATTGTGGCCTCTCCTCTATCTCTGTGCTGATGCTGCAGTGATACAAAAACACACCCTCTCTCACTCTCTCTCTGCCTCCCTCGCTCTCATTGGCTTCCTGTAAAGGTGACATCAGCCTTCTCCTGCTCTGCCTTTCCCCTCATCCCTCACTCAGCTCGCTCTCTCTGTGGATTCTGACCATTCCTTTATTGTCTTCGTCCCCCCCATCCCTCCCTCCCTTTCCTCTCTCCATTCCCTCAGTGCACCCCACCCCCCTCCGTCCATCCTCCTCTTCTCTCTCTTCTCCTCTGCTGGCTTTACTCAGTCTCTCTAGCTGGTTTCAGCAGCCAGCCAGTCTGCTCTGCTGCCAGACACAGTAGCAGCTCTCTCTCCTCTTCTCATATGCAGCCATGCAGATCTAGCAGGCATAACAATACACGTATTAGCATAGTGGTATAGCCTATGGACCAACGCTGTGCTCTACATCTCACTCTCTTTGCTCTCTGTCTGCATCCCAAAATGGCACCCTATTTCCTATTTAGTCCACTAAATAGGGAGTAAGGTTCCCATTGGGGATGCACACCACGGCTCTCTGTCTCTCCTTCACCATGCTCTGTCTAACAGCCCTATACAGGTGTTTTAATGGGTTGGCCAGATGACCCTTTATATTAATGAGTCCAACTCTAACAATTAACAGATTCTGGCTTCTGTAGCTACTAAGACATCTATTCGCACACACACACACACACACACTCGCACACACACACACACTATCTAGTGGGTTTTCAATTAATAAAAGCCCAATCTAAGGGAAACGTCAGTGTCTGACAGCGCCGTTGTGTTATGTAATATAATAATATGTGTAAAATGTGTTGCAAATTACTCGTCTGTGATATGTGACTGGGAGGGGTGCCTTAGGGGCAGAGCCAGGAGATTCTGAGACTTGCTGATTGGAGAATAATGTGTCTCAGTAATCTGTAGGAAACCTCTCTGTGTTGTGACATGATAACTGACAGGCAGTGGGGTGATAACAGTGGTACAACACTGTGGGAATATGATACTCAGTATCTTAGGGTGGTCTACTCTGGCCTGAATTTTCACTGACCCTAAAAACTGTGAAGAGAGAGCGTCAGGTAATAACAGTGAGACAACACCTGGGGAATGAAGACTTTGACTATGATACTGTCTGTCCTGGGGTGGTGTAGGTCTAGACCACCCCTAGGGCTGTACACAACTGACTTTTTCACTGATCCTAAAACTGAAAAGAGAGCTAGAAAGAGATTGAGGAAGAGGGTTGGTCAGGATTGATCAGGGCTGTACACAACGGAGTTGGCGGAAGCATTGTCTACTCCCCTACTTTTTTTAATCGATCCAGAAAACTGTGAAGAGAGAGATATAAAGAGAGAGAAAGTAGAGAGAGAGAGAAAGAGAGAGAGAGTGAGAGAAAGAGCGAGAGAGAGCGAGAGAGCGAGAGAGCATCAGAGAGAGACAGGGAGAGACAGGGAGAGAGAGAGAAAGAAACAGAGAGACAGGGAGAGACAGAGGAGAGAAAGAGAGACAGGGAGAGACAGAGGAGAGACAGGGAGAGATAGGAAGAGTGAGATATAATGCCATCAGAGAGCAATTGATCCACATAACCACACAAAGTTTAAAGTTGAGGATGACTGGCATTATAGCAGTATTATCCCAGTCCCACTGAGCTCTATGTCTTTCCACTTTGCCACTGGTGCCAGTCCATCTGCTAATGTACCCAGTCCCACAGAATGTGGCTAACAAAGGATGAAGCAGACAACAGAGACAGCAGAGGAACCATGCGCCTGGTGGCAGAGATGATTGATTATACTAAGACCAGATGAGGTACAACTCAACCCCAGGGCGTACACGAAGTTCCGAAATAGCATCAGTTTTGTCTTTGAAAGAAAATGAATAAGATCAGCCCTCCTACTCTGAAACGCTTTGTGAATACAGGTCTCGGAGGCTACAGATAACTTGGACTAGGGCTGAGGTTGAAACCAGTGTTTACAAAATAGGTTTTTAACCTCAAGGATATTTTCTGGTCAAAATCACCAGGGTTTGAGAGATACTGTAGCATTTCAAGAAGGGGTGGGCTGTGGGTAAGGTTTGGGATGGGGTTATGGTTGGCACTGGGGTTACTGAAGGTGACCGAGTAGCTCTGATCGGCACCAATACGAAACTCCAGTGAACAGTAGTGCAGCAGGAAATCATTGAAGTCCATTCAAAACCACAGTCATTTAATCTGAACAGTCTCTGAAGAACCTGTTGTAAAAAAAATACACTAGTATTTCATAATGTAACATTAGTACTGTTTAGAGAGGAAGTCCAGTGGATCATTCAGAGTAGGGAGATGTAGGAAGTCAAGCTCAGACAGATCAATATGGATAACTTCTCTCGTCTCTCTTCTATCTCTGCTTGACTTATACACAGAGTATTTCTCTCCTTCATACTGGATAAACAGTATATTGACCTACATGTAACCAGGAAAGACTCTTGAGGACCATTTACAGCACAACTTAACCAATGGAAGAGTAAGACAGCTAATAAACCAATCACCAGGAGGACAACATTTTCCTTTTATCAAGCTGTAGCCTACTTTTGTTACCTTATGTACATATTATCTTACTCTACCTGTCAATCAATATCTCACATTCTCTCACACTCTTTACCAAGGTACATTTCTTTACTTGTCCTCATAAACCCCTTATCTCCTCCTCCCTCTCTTTTCCTCAGTTTACAGTAAGGATGAGTCAGCTGGCAGAAGAATGAATATGTGGATGGAATGAAATATGAGAAGAGAGGAGCGTAGGGAGAGAGGTAGAGAAGGAAAGAGGGAGACAGTGAGGGAGGGAGGGAAGGAAGGAAGGAAGGAATAATATCTTCATCACATTAAGGAATCCCCACCCATCCCCAACACACACACACCCCATCCCCCATAAAACCCACATGGTGTGTTGCTACAACTATTACACATACATCTTGCACCATATACAAACACATACCTCAACACTATCTATCTATCTATCTATCTATCTATCTATCTATCTATCTATCTATCTATCTATCTATCTATCTATCTATCTATCTATCTATCTATCTATCTATCTATCTATCTATCTAAATTGAATTGAGAGAGAGAGAGAGAGAGAGAAAGAGAGAAAGAGAGAAAGAGAGAGTGAGTGTTTAGAGAGAGAGAGCAAGACAAGCCTAAATCCTATCTTGAGATCCATGTGCTTAACTCAATGACTTTTGTGGAAATCATGCATTGAGGTCAATCAGAGATTTGTACAAAAAACTAGTTACGCATGCCAAATCTGAAGTCAGTTCCAGCCAGAGAGAGTGAGAGAGAGAGAAAGAGTGTGTGTGTTGGAGAAAGAAAGAAAGAAAGAAAGAAAGAAAGAAAGAAAGAAAGAAAGAAAGAAAGAAAGAAAGAAAGAAAGAAAGAAAGAAAGAAAGAAAGAAAGAAAGAAAGAAAGAAAGAAAGAAAGAAAGACAAAAATAAAAGAGAGTGAGTGAGAAACTGAAAGAGGCAGAGCAACGGATGTAGCTAGCACTCTTTAGTGAGCCAGTCAGTTTCTAGTGAGGGTGTCTGAGCTGAGATGTTTTAGCACTGTGTTTTTGCCTCCATGGCTCACTGCTCTCTCAGTGCTCTTTCCATTGATCGGGTTAAAGTCATTATGGGGCTATAAGGTCACCCAGCCCTCTCGACCCTGCGTTAATCACTCACTAATTGAAGGGAAATGACTCTGATTTAGTTTCATCCTACAACACACAGGGTGCTGTCCTGTCTGTCGGTCAGATATGACCAAGGCTACATCCCAAATGGCACGCTATTTCCTACATAGTGCACTACTCTATGGTAGTGCACTATGTTGGGAAAGGGGGCTATTTGGGAAGAAGCCCAACACTGCACTCTCATAAACACATTTATTAAGCATGTTTACCACATGCTAGTAGCAACAGCCTTTTATGGATCAGCTGCTCTCTGACATCTAATAAAGACTGATTATTATTGTCACTGTAACTGGAGAACGGGGGAGAGGAGAGGAGAGGAGAGGAGAGGAGAGGAGAGGAGAGGAGAGGAGAGGAGAGGAGAGGGGGAGGGGAGGTCTACATTATTGGAAGACAATGCAGTACCTATGTATCTATCTATCTATCTATCTATCAAATGAACATGACTCATGTTTTAGTGGCTGAGAATATTTGTGATCTTTGCTACGCAAAGCAGGCAGGTTTTGCACAGAATTTGTCATTGAACTATCGGAACAAACTTGGGTTAGAGAGGACAATCTTGACTGAGTCAGGATAATAATTGTCCTATCCTGAGTCAAGATTGTTCTCTGTAACCCTCTAATTATTTCAATTTTACATATGATCTGATGACTGAGGCACAATGAAATAGCAACTACCGGTAGCCAAGGATTCAGCAACAACAGCAGTAATCAGGCTATTCCTAGACAGAACAGTGCATTGTCTACCAACTATGTATTATATAGATGTTCACTGCATTGTCTTCCAACTATGTATTATATAGATGTTCACTGCATTGTCTACCAACTATGTATTATATAGATGTTCACTGCATTGTCTATCAACTATGTATTATATAGATGTTCACTGCATTGTCTACCAACTATGTATTATATAGATGTTCACTGCATTGTCTATCAACTATGTATTATATAGATGTTCACTGCATTGTCTTCCAACAATGTATTATATCGATGTTCACTGCATTGTCTACCAACTATGTATTATATAGATGTTCACGATATTGTCTACCAACTATGTCTTATATAGATGTTCACTGCATTGTCTACCAACTATGTATTATATAGATGTTCACTGCATTGTCTATCAACTATGTATTATATAGATGTTCACTGCATTGTCTTCCAACAATGTATTATATAGATGTTCACTGCATTGTCTACCAACTATGTATTATATAGATGTTCACTGCATTGTCTTCCAACAATGTATTATATAGATGTTCACTGCATTGTCTACCAACTATGTATTATATAGATGTTCACTGCATTGTCTACCAACTATGTATTATATAGATGTTCACGATATTGTCTACCAACTATGTCTTATATAGATGTTCACTGCATTGTCTATCAACTATGTATTATATAGATGTTCACTGCATTGTCTACCAACTATGTATTATATACAGTGGGGAGAACAAGTATTTGATACACTGCCAATTTTGCAGGTTTTCCCACTTACAAAGCATGTAGAAGTCTGTAATAATTATCATAGGTACTCTTCAACTGTGAGTGACGGAATCTAAAACAAAAATCCAGAAAATCACATTGTATGATTTTTAAGTAATTAATTTCAATTTTATTGCATGACATAAGTATTTGATACATCAGAAAAGCAGAACTTAATATTTGGTACAGAAACCTTTGTTTGCAATTACAGAGATCATACGTTTCCTGTAGTTCTTGACCAGGTTTGCACACACTGCAGCAGGGATTTTGGCCCACTCCTCCATACAGATCCTTCAGGTTTCGGGGCTGTCGCTGGGCAATACAGACTTTCAGCTCCCTCCAAAGATTTTCTATTGGGTTCAGGTCTGGAGACTGGCTAGGCCACTCCAGGACCTTGAGATGCTTCTTACGGAGCCACTCCTTAGTTGCCCTGGCTGTGTGTTTCGGGTCATTGTCATGCTGGAAGACCCAGCCACGACCCATCTTCAATGCTCTTACTGAGGGAAGGAGGTTGTTGGCGCGATCTCGCGATACATGGCCCCATCCATCCTCCCCTCAATACGGTGCAGTCGTCCTGTCCCCTTTGCAGAAAAGCATCCCCAAAGAATGATGTTTTCACCTCCATGCTTCACGGTTGGGATGGTGTTGTTGGGGTTGTACTCATCCTTCTTCTTCCTCCAAACACGGCGAGTGGAGTTTAGACCAAAAAGCTCTATTTTTGTCTCATCAGACCACATGACCTTCTCCCATTCCTCCTCTGGATCATCCAGATGGTCATTGGCAAACTTCAGACGGGCCTGGACATGCGCTGGCTTGAGCAGGGGGACCTTGCGTGCGCTGCAGGATTTTAATCCATGACGGCGTTGTGTATTACTAATGGTTTTCTTTGAGACTGTGGTCCCAGCTCTCTTCAGGTCATTCACCAGGTCCTGCCGTGTAGTTCTGGGCTGATCCCTCACCTTCCTCATGATCATTGATAACCCACGAGGTGAGATCTTGCATGGTGCCCCAGACCAAGGGAGATTGACCGTCATCTTGAACTTCTTCCATTTTCTAATAATTGCGCCAACAGTTGTTGCCTTCTCACCAAGCTGCTTGCCTATTGTCCTGTAGCCCATCCCAGCCTTGTGCAGGTCTACAATTTTATCCCTGATGTCCTTACACAGCTGTTTGATTGAGTGTGTGGAGTCCGTTTGATTGAGTGTGTGGACAGGTGTCTTTTATACAGGTAACGAGTTCAAACAGGTGCAGGTAAAACAGGTAATGAGTGGAGAACAGGAGGGCTTCTTAAAGAAAAACTAACAGGTCTGTGAGAGTCGGAATTCTTACTGGTTGGTAGGTGATCAAATACTTATGTCATGCAATAAAATGCAAATTAATTATTTAAAAATCATACAATGTGATTTTCTGGATTTTTGTTTTAGATTCCGTCTCTCACAGTTGAAGTGTACCTATGATAAAAATTACAGACTTCTACATGCTTTGTAAGTAGGAAAACCTGCAAAATCGGCAGTGTATCAAATACTTGTTCTCCCCACTGTAGATGTTCACTGCATTGTCTACCAACTATGTATTATATAGATGTTCACGATATTGTCTACCAACTATGTATTATATAGATGTTCACTGCATTGTCTATCAACTATGTATTATATAGATGTTCACTGCATTGTCTTCCAACAATGTATTATATAGATGTTCACTGCATTGTCTACCAACTATGTATTATATAGATGTTCACTGCATTGTCTTCCAACAATGTATTATATAGATGTTCACGATATTGTCTACCAACTATGTCTTATATAGATGTTCACTGCATTGTCTACCAACTATGTATTATATAGATGTTCACTGCATTGTCTTCCAACAATGTATTATATAGATGTTCACTGCATTGTCTACCAACTATGTATTATATAGATGTTCACTCCATTGCATGTGGAATAATGATGGTCCAAAAGTACTTCAGGAGAGCTGAAATTGAGTGGTGCCCACCACACTCACTCCCTCCCTCATCTTCGCTAGCTACTTGGAGCATAGTGCCTGGACATTTGGCTCTCCATGCCGTCCTGTTCCAGGCCAGTTCCCAGGCTGATGAGGTCCCAGGCTGATGAGATCCCAGGTTGATGAGGTCCCAGGCTGATGAGATCCCAGGTTGATGAGGTCCCAGGCTGGTGATGTCCCAGGTTGATGTGGTGTTGTAGAGTCCCACCTTGTGTAGGTCATCCTCCAGCTGGTTGGACCATCTCTCTCTTTCTTCTTGGGCGTGGCCAGCTGGGGATGAGGGCAGGCTGCAGAGGTGGATTTAATCTGGCCAGGTGACCAAACAGTGGGAGTCAGGTGGCCACCTGGCTTCTTTGAAATGCCACAGAGATAAAACACAGTGCTAGGCCAGATTAGGTGCCGGAGGGAAGGAGAGTGAGAGAGGGAGAAAAAGAGAGAGAGAAAGAGGCCTGGTTGAGAGGGCTAGGTGAGTGAGGGAGGGTTAGAGGGTATGGGACTAAGGGTACAGTTGTGGAGAGCAAATGGCACCCTATTCCCTATATAGTGCACTAATTTTGACCAGGGCCCATAGATAACAGGGTGTCATTTGGGATGCACCCTTAGACTTGAGAGGTGGACGACTATTCAGCTTCAGATACATCCTGACCTTTAAGCTAGAAAGAAAGTGTCACTACTGTTCTGTGTCAGGATTGGGAGGTCCAACTGTGTGTGTGTGTGTGTGTGTGTGTGTGTGTGTGAGTGTGTACTGTACTGTAACCGAAGGCCATCTCATATGTACCTGATGACTAGCTGAGCCCAATGGGTCCAGCTGAGCCTAGTGAGTCCAGCTGAGCACAATGAGTCCAGCTGAGCCCAGTGAGTCCAGCTGAGCCCAGTGAGTCCAGCTGAGCACAATGAGTCCAGCTGAGCCCAGTGAGTCCAGCTGAGCCCAATGAGTCCAGCTGAGCCCAATGAGTCCAGCTGAGGCCAGTGAGTCCAACGATCCAGAGACTCCATCTCTCTCCTCGAAGGAAAAAAAACCCACAATAACCGCTGGAGTATGTAACTCAGAACTGACCTGGGAATATGCGGAGAGAGCATAGACAAACATATATTCACTGTATACAATTAGTATACAAAACATTAAGAATACCTGCTCTTTCCATGACAGACTGACCAGGTGAATCCAGGTGAAAGCTATGATCCCTTATTGATGTCACTTGTTAAATCCACTTCAATCAGTGTAGATGAAGGGGAGGAGACAGGTTAAAGAAGGATTGAGGCAACTGAGACATGCGTTGTGTATGTATGTTATTAAGGGTGTGAATGAGCAAGACTAAAAATGTAAGTGCCTTTGAAAGGGGCATTGTAGGCGCACCAGATTGTGCATTTTTCTGATCAGTCCCTGTACCATGGAAACATAGGAAACAAAATTAGCCCAGTCCTAGACTAAATAGTGCAATCAATGAAAAAAAAACATAAAAACAGAGGATAGATTGAAGCCCAGGCTTCTCATATGTGAATGAGACGGGCTTCCGAGGCTAGGGGGGGCCCAATGCCTCTTATGTGGCCTGACATCAAGGATGGCAACACAAGATTAGGCACTCCCAATGCAGAATGCACTTGGAGTAGGATCACAGGAGTTCAGTCAGTGTGAATTAATGAAAATGCAAGGCTATGCCACTGCGCCAAAGGGAATACTTCATCACTGTCATCAATTCCCAGAAAAATAATACACTTAAGTCCATTCCGCCATTAAGAAAAATATATGCCATTTTGCCAATTAGGAACATTAAACCAATTACAGTAATGAACTCACTCACTATGTGGCCCCCTTTCATTTCATTCTCAGTAGTCTGCTCCCCTTTCTTTAATCATCTCTCTCTCTCTCCCTCTCTCTCTCTCTCTCACATATTGTGATTTATGTGAGAGAGAAGGAGGGCAGCAGCATTGCTGTATTAGTCTGAGAGCATTCTGCCTTAAACACACACAAAGTACTCTTTATTAATGAGCTGCTCTATAGCCATCATTTCCTCTCTCCAGTCTGTCTAAAACCATCCCATCAGGAGAGAGACGAGCGCTAAGTGTTGTGGCTTTACTAGTCTACTGAATGAGATATCAAATGCTTTCAGGAGATTTTCAGTAATTATACACTATCTACAGTGCAATTGGAAAGTATTCAGACCCCTTCACTTTTTCCACATTTTGTTACGTTACAGCGTTTACTCTAAAATTGATTAAATTGTTTTTTCCCTCATTAATCTACACACAATACCCCATAATGACAAAGCAAAAACAATTGTTTGTAAATGTAAAAAAAAAAATATATATATATATCTCAGACCCATTACTCAGTACTTTGTTGAAGCACCTTCAGCAGCGATTACAGCTTCGAGTCTCCTTGGGTATGACGCTACAAGCTTGGCACACCTGTATTTGGGGAGTTTCTCCCAATCTTCTCTACAGTTTTCAGATTGGATGGGGAGTGTCGTTGCACAGCTATTTTCCGGTCCCTCCAGAGATGTTCAATTGTGTTCAAGTCCGGGCTCTGGCTGGGCCACTCAAGAACATTCAGAGACTTGTCCCGAAGCCACTCCTGCGTTGTCTTGGCTGTGTGCTTAGAGTTGTTGTCCTGTTAGAAGGTGAACCTTTGCCCCAGTCTGAGGTCCTGAGCGCTCTGGAGCAGGTTTTCATCAAGGATCTCTCTGTACTTTACTCCGTTCATCTTTCCCTCAATTCTGATTAGTCTCCCAATCCCTGCTGCTGAATAACATCCCCACAGCATGGTGCTGCCTCCACCATGCTTCACCGTAGGGATGGTATTGGCCAGGTGATGAGCAGTGCCTGGTTTCCTTCAGATGTGACGCTTGGCATTCAGGCCAACGAGTTCAATCTTAGTTTCATCAGACCAGAGAATTTCTCATGGTCTGAGAGTCCTTTAGGTGCCTTTTGGCAAACTCCAAGTGGGCTGTCATATGCCTTTTACTGAGGAGAGGCTTCCGCCTGGCCACTCTACCATAAAGGCCTGATTGGTGGAGTGCTGCAGATATGGTTCTACTTCTGGTAGGTTCTCCCATCTCCACATAGGAAATCTGTAGCTCTGTCACCATTGGGTTCTTGGTAACCTCCCTGACCAAGGCCCTTCTCCCCAGATTGCTCAGTTTGGCCAGCTCTAGGAAGAGTCTTGGTGGTTCCAAACTTCTTCTTTTTAAGAATGATGGAGGCCACTGTGTTCTTGGGGACCTTCAATGCTGGAGACATTTTTTGGTACACTTCCCCAGATCTGTGCCTCGACACAATCCTGTCTCGGAGCTCTACGTTGTAGAAACAAGTCAAGGATGATAAATGAAAATAGGATGCACAGAGCAAATGGTCTGAATACTTATGTAAATAAGGTATTTATGTTTTTTTATAAGGTATTTATTTTTTATAAATTAGCATTATGGGGTATTGTGTGTAGATTGATGAGATGTTTATTTTATTTCAATTTTAGAATAAGGCTGTAAAGTTACAAAATACTTTCCGAATGCACTGTATACAAAATTATGTCGACACCCCTTCAAATTAGTGATTTGGGCTATTTCAGCCACACCCATTGCTGACAGGTGTAAAAAATCTAACACACAGCCATGCAATCTCCATAGAAAAACATTGGCATTAGAATGGCCTTACTGAAGAGATCCATGACTTTGAACGTGGCACCATCATAGGATGCCACCTTTCCAAAAAGTCAGTTCGTAAAAGTGGTGTAAATCTTGTCGCCATTGGACTCTGGAGCAGTGGAAAGACGTTCTCTGGAGTAATGAATCACGCTTCACCATCTTGCAGTCCGACAGACGAATCTGGGTTTGGCGGATGCCAGAAGAACACTACCTGCCGGAATGCTTAATGCCAACTGTAAAGTTTGGTGGAGGAGGAATAATTGTCTGGGGCTGTTTTTCATGGTTCAGGCTAGGCCCCTTTGTTCCAGTGAAGGAAAATCTTAACGCTACAGCATACAATGACATTCTAGACGATTCTGTGCTTCCAACTATGTGGTAACAGTTTGGGGAAGGCCCTTTCCTGTTTCAAAGCTAGATCCATACAGAAATGGTTTGTCGAGATTGGTGTGGAAGAACTTGACTGGCCTGCACAGAGCCCTGACCTCAACCCCATCGAACACCTTTGGGATGAATTGGAACGCCGACTGCGAGCCAGGCCTAATCGCCAAACCAGTGCCGGACCTCCCTAATGCTCATGGCTGAATGGAAGCAAGTCCCCGCAGCAATGTTCCAGCATCTAGTGGAAAGCCTTCCCAGAAGAGTGAAGGCTGTTATAGCAGCAAAGGCGGGACCAACTCCATATTAATGCCCATGATTTTGGAATGAGATGTTCGACGAGCAGGTGTCCACATACTTTTGGTCATGTAGTGCATCTCAGTACTTACCAGACAATAATTCTTTCAACTTCATCAACTGTTCAACACGTTAAAAATGGATGAACTTTGAAAAACACAGAACAGACAGTTGATAAAAATACACAGATTGAATGACTAGGCTAGAAACCATGGTTGGGGTCAATTCTATTTCAATTCCAGTTGATTCAGAAGTGTTTCTAATTGAAAAGCATTGAAGAGAATTTGAATTTCAGTGTGCTTCCTGAATTGACCCTAACCCTGCTAGAAACTATTTTTAATTTAACCTTTATTTAACTAGGCAAGTCAGTTAAGAACAAATTCTTATTTACAATGACAGCCTACACTGGCCAAACTCGGACGACGCTGGGCCATTTGTGCTCCGCCCTATTGGGCTCCCAATCACGGCCAGTTGTGATACACTGGATTTGAACCAGGTTGTCTGTAGTGACGCCTCTAGCATAGAGATGCAGTGTCTTAGACCACTGCGCCACTTGGGAGCACAAACTAACCACATTGAAATGGTTGAATCCAATCTGTCCTACAGTACATCATGATCTTGTTCAATTCAATGACAAAACATATTGATTCAATGGTTGTAAAGATTGGGCCTGTCCGTGATAAAGAGATGTTCTGCTTTTTTGGCACCACACTCCACAAAGGAAGTCCTGATGGTTCTAGTTTCATCTTATATTGATTATTGTCCAGTCATATGGTCAAGTGCAACAGAGCGGTAAGTCTTGCTCTTCATTGTAATCAGAGGGCTATTTAAATCAAATCAAAACCACCACCTGCTGGAAACAGTAATACAGTGCATCTCATTTCAATATGCCCCCTATTTACACCATACATACTGTATCTCTACTGTTAAATAATTAGAATATGTGACAAAACAAGAAGAAAACGACCACAACACATTATTAGACTGTCAGTACTATGTGACGAAAAAAGGAGCATAACAACATATACTGTATGCATAAGACATGTATAACCACAATTGTTATCAACACAACTAATCAAAATACATTGTGAAACTGACAGCACAGTGCAATGGAAAAGGGTAAGTTCCCTCACTCATCTGCCAGCTAAATCCCAGTGTGAAGTGACAAATTATTTACTTTAAAGGGTGAAACTAAATCCCCAAGCTGCCAGCACACCGTAACTGATGCCTTCACTCAGTCTAAATCACGTGTGGCCAATACCCTGTGTGTGTGTGTGTTTGTATTGCTATCCTAGTGGGTACCGGAAATCCCCAAAAGTAAAACGAAGAAAATTCTACCCCGTGGGGACATTTCCCACATTCCCCGTGATGGCAAAGGCTATTTTAAGGTTAGGGTTTAAGGTTGGGGTTAGAACTATGGTTAAGTTAAGGAAAATAGGATTTTAAATGGAAATCAATTTCAGGTCCCCACAAGGATAGTAAAACTAATTGATGTGTTTGTGTCTATGTTTTCTCTATAACGGGTAGTGCAGTGATCCCTACACTAAAAGGCACTGCATGGTCGATCCGACATCTGTATTGGCCGTGCAGCATCTACAGTGATACGGGCTCTGTAGAAATCATGGCATTCATACTTCTTGCACTTCACAGAGCAGTGCAGAGCTGTTGTGAACTAAGTTTTCCAGGAAGTGAGTTTGTGATTATACAGGACCTCCCGACCCACCTACCATCAACCAATCATGTCAGTGCTGAGCTACAGTATAAGGAGAACTGCATTGTCAAAATATGTGGGAGGCGCATGGCGATGTGGTACGGATGCATGCTCCGCAACTGTATCACCCCCCCCCATATGGCGCCTCAAACCACATTTTTGGATCAAGCATAAAGGTTTTAAAAAGGGGTGCAACTTTCACTGGGGACAGGGGGACATGCCCCCCCCCCACATTCTGAAAGTGCTTTTTTGTCCCTCCCCCCAATTTTATCATTGGAATGTGATACAAACTAGGTAACGCTGTGCTTTAGGACCATGCAGAAGCCTCCGAGTGGTCGGGTAAGCTGTTTGGAGTGTTTATCTGACTTAAAAAATAAATAATAATGTCCCCCCACTTCTAAAACCAAAGTTGCGCCACTGGTTTTAAAGATTACCTTCTGTCACCCAACAACCATGTTTTGGTATCCTCCTGGGGGCTGAAGAGGTACTAGTCAGCCAGAACCACACACACCATGTTGACAGAGGGAGCCTAATTTTTTTTATTTTTTTCACTAATTGGTATTTAGACCAAATCAGAGGAGCTCTGAAAAAGATCTAATGTGATTGGTCAAAAGACCAACTAGTGTTGTATTAGAATAAACCCCCTAGGGCCTCCCGAATGGTGCAGTGGTCTAAGGCATTACTACAGATGCGGGTTCGAGACCCATCTGTGTCGCAGCCGGAGACCCATGAGGCGACGCACAATCGGCCCAGTGTAGTCCTGGTTAGGGAGGGTTTGTCCTTGTAACATCGCGCTCTAGCATCTCCTGTGGCGGGCCGGGCGCATGCACGTTGACTCAGTCGCCAGGTGGACCGTGGTTCCTCCGACACATTGGTGCGACTAGCTTCCGGGTTAAGCGTTCATTGTGTCAAGAAGCAGTGCGGCTTGGTGGGTTGTGTTTCGGAGGACGCACGGCTCTCAACCGAGTCCGTACGGGAGTTGTAGCGATTGGACAAGACTGTAACTACCAATTGGGGAGAAAAAAATAAATATATTAAAACATTTAAAAAATAAACCTCAATATTTGCAGCCGTAGGTGGTAATATCTCTCTAGAATCTGATCCATCGTCAGTACTGAGAAATAATTGTTAAGTTCAGATTTGAATGGAGAAAAAGGTGCTTACTTTCTTTTGATTCCATCAGGATCAACACATGCCTCCACAAGAGTTCTCTTTGCGTGGTGTTTGGGGAAACGCATGTTGCAGGAAAGATGCATTCATAGTTAAACCACTCAAGCCTAAATTCCATAGCTATCAGGAAACTGGGCCCTGGTCCAGACGGCTATAGCGTCTCACAGAGATTGCTGTGTGGTATTAGTTTGGGGACCAGGTTACACTGTCAGAGCACCAGACACCTCAGACCACATGACAAGTCTCTCTCTATCTGCATCCTTCTGACCAGGGTCTGATGAGGAAGAAAACAATCTCATCACCAATCAGTCATGGATTTCATTAGGAAGCATTTCAAATGTGACACCGGACAGATGGAGGACAGGCAGTGGTGGTTGTTGTTCCGGTCTCACTCCAGAAGGCCACATGATGAATCCTAGAGTGAATCGGCAAATCAATACCTTCCGGGGTGAATGAATCACACCATGTGACAAAACGCCCCGATCAAAACGCAACTCACTGCTACTCTGTCCCAATGAATGGCCCAGACTCTTGGACCAGTCACTTCCATCAGCAGTGAGAGACAGTGGGGATGAGAGGAAACCCAGACTGCAGACCAGGTGTGCTGCAGGCACATAGACTAGCTAGCGTTGTCTGTGTTACATGACCATGGGTAAAGACAGCTGTGCCTGGAGGACCAATTCACTGTCAGCATCTCAGCATGCTAGTTGCACCAGCCGGTCTGAACAGGAAAAAGCTAGCCTGGTTCCAGAACCGTTTGTCCTGTCACGATGTGACAATGGCCATAGGCGTTGGCAAGACGGCACAAACGGATCTGGAACCAGAACAGGACTGCTGTAAGATGGTGACAGCTCTTGAAATCAGCCCAGTAGCTGTCTGGTAACGTGTCGTACAGTTCTTTTTCAGTACCCACTAACACATAGCGAAGTGTCATGCCAATAAACCTTGATGAAATGTTGCATGGAATTCTGTTACAAGTGTTCATTAAGAATCTCTCTGCTGGTGGGCAGTGTGGACTTGAGGGCCTTGTGATGGTGGATTCCAACTGGTCCCACGCTGTGACCCATCCAGGCTCTTTGGAGAGGTCCACTATGACTGGTTTTAATTTGATCTGCCAGGGAACTCAAGGACAATTCACAATGACCATAAGGATGAGCACACCATTTTCATGGAAGAGATCCTCGACAAAATTAAACAATAGTTTCAAATAATGGCACACGAACAGAAGAATACACACTTGTATAATGAAGTTCTAGAATGACTGGCTATAGTGTGTTTCAGATGAAGAGTGATAGGTTACAATATATAATAATGTTGAGACAAAAAGGGACTCTATTTTATGCATTTATTCATGTCGTTATTTCTCTCTGATTCAAAGGCTCAAGGCGGGGTCAGTGATTTAATAGCCAAAAATACTCTAGAATCTGTGGTTCGTTTCTTCTCATTTGTTTTCCTTCAGTCCTTCCTTCCTTCCTTAAAAATGCCACAAAACGTTGAAAAGTGCATTACTTTGAATTACTTCAAAACTTCTCAAGTTTTTATTTTTTTACTTGCTCCTTCCTTCCCCATAAAAATGTCCTCCCCCCCCATTTTCAAGGCTTATGAGGTCACAAATTCGCAAAAAGAAACAGCCAACATTTTTTCCCCCCCAAAGGTTTTATAACTTTCCTGTTCACACACACAAACAACTTTCTCCTTTTTACACAGCCAGAGAAGAACAACAAAGAAAAATAATAAAATCCCAAACCTTTTGTACAGAGAAATCAAACTAAACGGAGAAAGTCTTGTATATTAGTCCAGGGTTTTTATCCTCAATGCGCTCTCTCAGGTTTCTGCCATTTTAATGTGGAAGGGGAGGGAGACATACCAGGCACAGGTCTGTGTCTATTGACATGAGGCTCTGTGTGTAGTAGGTAATATCAGTCAGTCAGTCAATCATACAGCTCTGCTGGTCTGTCTGTTTCTTTATATGGATTAGGAACCAGTTGTATGTCTAGAGACCATTTTTCCAGTCATCCAGTAATGTCTATGATAGTGAGTGTGTGCATGACGATGTGCGAGTGTGTGTTTCCTATGCGTCATCAGTTTGTATCAGTCAGAGTATGCAAGTCTAAATTGTGTGTGTGTGTGTGTGTGTGTGTGTGTGTTAATTCTCCGTGTGGGAAGGTCTAAGCCAGTCCGAATCCCTCGGAGCATTCCTGAATGGCCAGCAGCAGCATGTGTCTCAGCTTCTCATAGCTCTCGTAGGCTGGGAGGTCCAGCTGGTTAAAGCTACAGGAGAAGAGACAAATGGGTTATTGGGGAACTGAGAATGGTAGGAGTAATGGAAGTTCTATCATAAAGACCTGGCTGAATGCAGACTAGAGATCTACATGCATAACTACATTCATTTTACACCAAATCAGGATTCTGGCATTCGCGAGCAAATTGCAGGAGCACAGCTGGTCTAGTATTCATTAATTGCACCAGGTGCGAGTGTGTTCTTTACCAGGTGTGAGCTGATGGAAGGCGGTCGGTGGAGCGGTCGTCACGGTGGATCTGGAACTTCTGTATTCCGTTCATGCCCTCCAGTGCTGTGAAGCCCTGCAGAGGAACCTTGGACGTGCCCGTCACAAACTGCAGGAACTTGGCTCGGTCTGCCTGGTCGAAGGAACGCAGCGCCCGCCAGAACCACTGGATCTGAGGTGACAGAGGGGAACGGTCAGTCACTACACTGACCAGTAGCACATCACCAATATGAACGCATAGTATATAATACAACCAATAGACTGTCATTTGGCACATCCTTGGTCCTGGGTCGTATTCATCAGAACTCTCCCAATAAGAAACACTTGTCTTTGTTTCCAAACATTTTTCCCTAATGAATGAATACGACCCTGGTGTGTTCATCTATGTATGTACCTGTATGGAGCTGGACTGGTACTTGTGGTACTCTGTGTTGGCCTTGAGGTCGTCTATATCTATAGTGGGCAGGCCAGATATGAGCAGCTCCAGCTCCTGCTCTGTGAAGATGGAGATCAGCCTCTTGGGGATGATCTCATAGAAACCCTCCAGGTAGGCTGACAGCTGCTTACGGATGGCACCTACAGGAGGAGGAGGGACAGAGCGAGTATAGACTTCCAATACTTAGAAGGCTGCACAAGTAGTACTTCACTACGGCAAGACTTGTTCTGCCGAGCAACCTATGAGAAAGGCGTCAGGTTCACACAAAACAGACTTCAATATCTCCCTTACGGGGTTTCCGCTTTCTTGCAGCAGACCAGGTCAAAATGTGAAGGCGCATACTTTTGTGTTCTGACAGTGTTCCAGACAAAGTCTTGATGTAAATTTGAATACGTATGCTCCTAGGACACCTCTAATAAAAGTATGGCATGTATAATATTCCTCCGGCTGCTTGACCGATGCACTATGCCAATTAAAGATGTACTTTTAAAAGCTGGATATCTATAGCACCTTGTGACAACTGCTGATGTAAAAAGGCCTTTCTAAAATACATGTGAATGATGTGTCAGGTCTCACCAGTCATCTTCATCTGACAGACCAGGTGGACATACTCTTTCTTGTTCTCCTCGGTGACAATGATGTTGCCTCCGTTAGGCTTCAGGTCCCGTACTTCACACACACCGAACTCCTGGACCTGAGAGAGAGAGAAAGAGAGAGAGAAAAGAGGGGGATGGAGTGATGAGAGAGAGGGGAAAGTGGGATAGAGAGGAAAGGGGGATGGAGTGATGAGAGAGAGAGGAAAGAGGGGGATGGAGCGAGGGAGGGAGGAAAGAAGGAGAGAAAATGGGGGGGGGCACTCAGATGTATAATTAGCAGTTTTCTGAGTTTGGTTCATATAAAAAGACATGAGGAAAAACACACACAAAGGACGTACCTCAGTGCTGAATGTCAGCTCATAGCCCAAAGTGGAGACATCATTCTCCAGCAGGTAGACAAGTCCCTGGAAGAATGGGTAGTCCTCACTCTCCATGTCTGTATACCTGACGACACAACACACGCGCTCAATCAACTACTGGAAGGCAATACTTCACAATAAACATAATACAAATCTCTAGCTATGTACACGTACATCTTTATGATCTGAACACTGTTTGCCCTAGTAGTGTGTGTGTGTGTGTGTGTGTGTGTGTGTGTGTGTGTGTGTGTTACCTGACGCTCTTGCCCAGGATGTGCTTGTAGAAACTCCGTGTGAAGTAGCACTCCAGCAGTCGGTTGTCGTAGACGGCCTTGGCCACTACGCGACCTACGAACTTGAAGTAGCTGAGGTGGTTGGGGTTGCAGTGGGAGGAGGGGTTAATGGTGTAGGTGACCCTGTCGCCGGGCGAGGTTCGGAACAGGGCGTACATGGCGTTAAACATCTCCCGGGAGATGATCATGTACCACTCTCTCAGCAGGCCTCCGGCATCCTGACCCTCCTCTCCTTCAAACACTATGTACCTGGTGGGGGGATGGAGGGAGAGCGAGGGGAAGAGAAGGAGATGTACAAGGTCAGTGCACTAGACTCATGTGGAGTAACAGGCAGAACAGAGCAAGAAATTGAGAGCGAGATAGATAGATAGATATATCTATACATACATACGCACACAGTTGAAGTCGGAAGTTTGCATACACCTTAGCCAAATACATTTAAAAACTCAGTTTTTAACAATTAATCCTAGTAAAGATTCCCTGTCTTAGGTCAGTAAGGATCACCACTTTATTTTCAGAATGTGAAATGTCAGAATAATAGGAGAGAGAGTGATTTATTTCAGCTTTTATTTATTTTATCACATTCCCAGTGGGTCAGAAGTTTACATACACTCAATTAGTATTTGGTAGCATTGCCTTTAAATTGTTTAACTTGAGTCAAATGTTTTGGGTAGCCTTCCACAAGCTTCCCACAATAAGTTGGGTGAATTTTGGCCCATTCCTCCTGACAGAACTGGTGTAACTGAGTCACACGCTTTTTCAGTTCCTCCCACACATTTTCTATAGGATAGAGGTCAGGGCTTTGTGATGGCCACTCCAATACCTTGACTTTGTTGTCCTTAAGCCATTTTGCCACAACTTTAGAAGTATGCTTGGGGTCATTGTCCATTTGGAAGACCCATTTGCGACCAAGATTTAACTTCCTGACTGATGTCTTGAGATGTTGCTTCAATATATACACAATGACATCATTTTCTGGAATTTTCCAAGCTGTTTAAAGGCACAGTTAACTTAGTGTATGTAAACTTCTGACCCACTGGAACTGTGATATAGTGAATTATAAGTGAAATAATCTGTCCGTAAACAATTGTTGGAATAATTACTTGTGTCATGCACAAAGCAGATGTCCTAACAGACTTGCCAAAACTATAGTTTGTTAACATGAAATCTGTGGAGTGGTTGAAAAATGAGTTAATGACTTCAACCTAAGTGTATGTAAACTTCCGACTTCAACTGTATACATACAATATACACACAGAGAGCGAGAGAGAACAGAGAGAGGACAGAGCGAGAGAGGACAGAGCGAGAGAGAGGACAGAGCGAGAGAGAGGACAGAGCGAGAGAGATGACAGAGCGAGAGAGATGACAGAGCGAGAGAGATGACAGAGAGAGGAGGAAAGAGAGAGCGAGAGAGAGGAGGAAAGAGAGAGCGAGAGAGAGGGTACAGAGAAGGAAAAGAGAGAGGAGAGAGAGAGGAGTCCCTGTTCCTTACAGTCTGTTCTTCATGTCCTCGGGACTCTTGCGGTGCAGCTCTCTGTAGGAGTCTTCAAACACATGATCTCTCCTGACGTGGACAGCCATGTCCTCCTTCCTCAGACCCTCGTCCAGACGCTCCAGCTCCTGACGGAAGTACCTGGGGAGAGGGTCAACAAATTATAGTAAAAAAAATGTATGAAAGACGCACGCTTCCATTCAAAGTACCAGTGTTTGACCACCTGGAGTGAGATCAGGGTTGTTCATTAGGGCGAGCAACCGAAAACATTTTTAAACAATTTTGAAACTGAAAACAAAATTAGTTTCTTTTTGGACAGGTCCAGGGTGTCTCTCCCTGTTTTCAATCAGGTTACTAATGAACACGACCAAGATGATGCCCCAAAAGAAAAGCCTTCCTTACTTTCTCTTGACGTCAAAGTCGAGGATGCGAATGTAGTCAACCAGCACAGCGAAGGGTCCGTCAGCCAGGTGGGTGGTGGACTGGCGCAGAATCTGGTTAAGCACTGTACGGTGAGTCTCTGAGGGAGGAGAGAAACATGTCAGTTGCACTTTAGGTCTTTAACACACGTGGGCTCTCCAAAATGATCCAGGCAGAATCTATTATTTATTTTGACTCCTCACTTCCGCTCCCCTTCTCCTATGAGGAAGGAAATCATTGTAGGAAAAGAGAGACGAGGGCCTCCCATTGCCTCCTTTCTAGTCCCAAAACTCACCAGCGAAGCGGAGGAACTTCTGTGTATCAGGAGGCAGGTTGGAAGAGATGTGCATGGAGGAGGGTTCCCTGGAAAAGAAGGGGTCCAGAGAAGAGGGGGTGGCTGGGGTGAGGGGTGCTGGGGACAGTGGGGGAGGCTCGTCTTTGATGTGGGACAGCTGGCTCTCCCTGGTGTCTCTGACAGGGGGCTTGCTCTCCCTCTCTGTGGCATGGACCAGGAAGAAGGCCTCCACCGCCGGCTGAAGGACTGAGGGAGAGAGAGAGAGAGGGGGGCAAGATGTGAGTAAACTACTTCATCACTCCTGTGAAAAAGGCTTTTATACAAGGTTGTGTTCAGTAAGTATGTTTCATTGCATGACTGCAAAATCAATGACAACTACTTTTGACACATTCAGGACATTGGTTTTACAATGGAGATTCTATGACAGATGTCATGCTCACGAAAAACTCAGGGCCCTAATTTTACCAAAGTGAGGTTCAATATTGTAAACCTAACGTACCCAGAACAGCGTGTTGATCATGTGACTCCTCCAGTTCCTTCAGGCACTCCCCGAGCATGTCCCACAGCTCGTCCAATAGCAGCTGCTCGCTCAGCAGGGGGAGGTCCGGGAGACGCTCCTCTGTCTCTGATTGGCTGTTGCCCTCTTCATCTGCAGAAAAGCAGGAAATACCAAAAACAATGTTAGAATCACTATGCCAAAACATGTGCTCCCTAAAGCATGGTATTTATGTTGTGGTTTGAGTGGCTCTGGTCATGTTCAAGGTTGTCTTTCTTTGCAGTCATGTTGCTCTCAGAACTTTGCGACACCATATGAATGTGTTTCCTGAAACACTTTTGAAAGCGTTGTGAAATCTGATCCGCACAGTGTGACTGCAATAAAGAGCTGGAACGTGTGCTGTGGTAGCTGAGGACTGTAGTGGTTATTATAGTGGAAGCCTGTCTTACCCAGGGATGCAGGGTCCTGCTCCAGGGGGGACGGCTGGTCTACATCCATGGCAGAATCATCCCTCTGGGCTGCCTGGGGTTCAGACACGGACCCCACCTCCGACTGGAGACAGGAATGGAGGGAGGGCAAACAGCGGAGAAAGAGGGAGAAAGAAAGAGGGATTAATTCAACACAAGGCTGACAGTTTTCCAGTAAATCAGAGTGTGCCATGCTGATGTAAGGCTGCAGACAGAGACAGAGGGGGAGTGGGAGGGGCGGGGCAAACGCATGAAGCCATGACAGCCAGCCAATAGACACCATCAATTCACATCATATCATACAGTATAGAGAGCAGCCAGCACAACCATTCCAGACCTGGGTTCAAATACTATTTGAAATCTTCCAAATACTTTGAGGGTCTGCTCTAGCCTGATTGTGGGGAGGGTCGTCAAGTTTTGGGACTATTCTATTGGTTCCAATAAGCCAGGCAAGCTTAGTCAAGCTCAGATGAAGTATATGCAATGATTTTAAACAGTATTTGAACCCAAGTCTGATGCATTCACTCTTCAGTAGAACATGTCAATAATAGGAGACATGCCGTCAGAATGCAGTGGATCATCTCCTTTCTCTCTAATCACTCATCATGTCAGCGGTGTGGATGTTGGGCTGTACTGTAGGCTGATTGTAAACGCAACGACAATGTCAATAGCAGTGTGTCAGTTCACATGCCTGGAGAGTAAGTCCAATATGCAGGGAAGTGTAACCGATAGCCGTGTGTGAGTGTATGGTCAGTATGCATGTAATCAGACCTTGGTTAAATTAGTATTTGCTTTCGTTCAAATACTTCAGCTACACCTGAGCTTGCCTGATGCAATGGCGCCAATGAATCCCAAAAGTGCAACAAAAATAAACACCCATGTGGTAATATTTGAAGCCAGGTCTAAAGAATAGGCATGTAGTCAGTATGCGTCATGTAGTCAACAGCAGTAATGTGTGAGTGTATGGATCAGTATGCGTCATGTAGTCAACAGCAGTAATGTGTGAGTGTATGGATCAGTATGCGTCATGTAGTCAACAGCAGTAATGTGTGAGTGTATGGATCAGTATGCGTCATGTAGTCAACAGCAGTAATGTGTGAGTGTATGGATCAGTATGCGTCATGTAGTCAACAGCAGTAATGTGTGAGTGTATGGATCAGTATGCGTCATGTAGTCAACAGCAGTAATGTGTGAGTGTATGGATCAGTATGCGTCATGTAGTCAACAGCAGTAATGTGTGAGTGTATGGATCAGTATGCATCATGTAGTCAACAGCAGTAATGTGTGAGTGTATGGATCAGTATGCGTCATGTAGTCAACAGCAGTAATGTGTGAGTGTATGGATCAGTATGCGTCATGTAGTCAACAGCAGTAATGTGTGAGTGTATGGATCAGTATGCGTCATGTAGTCAACAGCAGTAATGTGTGAGTGTATGGATCAGTATGCATCATGTAGTCAACAGCAGTAATGTGTGAGTGTATGGATCAGTATGCGTCATGTAGTCAACAGCAGTAATGTGTGAGTGTATGGATCAGTATGCGTCATGTAGTCAACAGCAGTAATGTGTGAGTGTATGGATCAGTATGCGTCATGTAGTCAACAGCAGTAATGTGTGAGTGTATGGATCAGTATGCGTCATGTAGTCAACAGCAGTAATGTGTGAGTGTATGGATCAGTATTCGTGTTTGCATTTAGTTATGTTTGCTCAGTAGCAGCAGTATTCGATGCGGCCCATCATGCTAACCGTGGCAGCGCTCGCCGTGCCGGGGGCAGCGGCGGGGGCATGAGGGGCGGCCACGGAGGATCCGGCGGTGGCGACGGCAGCGACAGAGGCGGAGGGCGGGGGGGCCTGCTGCAGACGGCGTGCCCGCTGCCCCTCTCTCACCATCTGAATGATGGCATCAGCCTCAGCTTCTAGCTGACGGACCGCCGCCTGGATGCTGCTGGCAGAGCCCAGACTGGTGGAGCCTGGATTCACAGGAGAGACCAGTTACATAAACACCCAGAGCAGAGATGTGATCGAGACAACATAGAAAGTCTAAACTAGAAAAGCTGTCATTCCTGATAATCAGTGAAATCACACCCCTGCCAGAGAAAGCTCTCAACCGGTCTCGTCTTCTATGGCTATTTCCTGCTCATATTAACCTGTTTCGTTCCAGTTCATTTTTTGACATTAACAGACTGATGACTCAGCCATTACTAGTAATGATTGAGCCCTCTGTGTGTAATGGGGTACTCTGTGTGTACATTCTGTAGTGTACTCGTCTCACCTAGTCGTCCGGTCTGCTTGGCCTTCTTGTTGGCGCGGCGCGTGTCCTCCCGGAGCTGGATGATTACCTGCAGGACCCGCAGGAAGAACTTCTGGGTGGACGTCTTGGAGGTCAGGGAAGACATGCAGGGCAGCTGCAGCTCCCGCCCCCCCAGCGTACGCTTCTGGGCTGCCACGATCACCACGCTCTCAGAGCCGTCAAACCTGCGCCCCCGCCAGCACACGAGGACGGGCGACAAGGCAAAGTACAGTCATTATACAGGATTGGACTGACGGTAGAGCAGTACAGACACAAGTAGCCTGAATGATCAGACACTGACAGATGGTTGAGTAACTGAGTATCATTGCCATGTAAAAAATTCATAATAGCCCGTGGGTCTCCATTCTCCCAGATTCATCTATTTAAAGTGTATTTAGCCAAACCTGAAAAGGTCAAGTTGGAACTAGGAGGAGAGAACCACTGACGTCCTTCAGAAAGCTAAATGTCAGCCTATCACATAGCTGCCTCAACAGGATACTGTCGTTAATACTGGCCATTTAGTCTCAAGATAATGAAATCCACTAGAAGTAGTCATTTCACAATCTTTGCAGTACTAGTATGTAGACTACTTGAGTTAGACACTGAGGCCCAGTTTCCCCAGACACAGATTAAGCTGACTAAAACTGAGTGATTTTTAGTCTAGGTGTGGGCTTAATCTGGGTCCAGAAAAACAGCATCTGGTACTACGTCCTCCCCAGAACCTCTCTCTTCACCTGCTAGAGCTCTTGGAAAATAGATTTTTAATCTCAATGTGCCCTTCCTGGTTAAATAAAGGTTTAATAAAAAAAAGAAATAGAGCTTGACCCTAACCCGCCTGTCCCCAGACCCTCCCTCTCTTCACCTGTTAGAGAGCTTAACACTAACCCCCGTCTGTCCCCAGAAGCCTTGGCTTCACCTGCTAGAGAGCTTTACCCTAACCCTGACCCCTAACCACAGTCTGTCTGTAGAAAGGCTCTCGCTCTCTTCACCTGCTAGAGAGCTTGCCGGCCTTCAGCCTGGCGGAGAGGGAGGTGTCCTCGGCAGGGGCGTCAGGTGACTGGGCGTCGGCCCGGGCTCTCCTCTGCTGCTCAAGGTTGTACTCACGCAGCTCGGCCAATAATGTGCCTGGAGGAGTAGAAGACAGGATAGTAAGTGGGTTACCTTTGCACATTATTTATGTAACCTTTATTTTATCAGGGAGTCATACTGAGACCAAGGTCTATCACAGATGAGCCCTGAAATTACCGGAAATACACACATCAATATGTAAACAGGAAGACAAACGACTTTCATCAGTAATAACATCCTCAAATCAGCATTCTGAATTACCCTAGAGGCACCAGAACATCACGTGCACGCTGATTTACCTAAATCAGTAGAGACCGAAGGAATTTACAGTTACCCATCCCTGAGACAGGGTCTAAAGTCTAAAGTTTAGAAAATAATGTTAGGTACATTTGGGGCTTTAAAAATGAAAATATAGCTTTGTAAAGCTTTTAATACAAACAGCTTGACTGTATATGCTAGTGTGCATGAAGTAGCCTACTGACCGATCTGTTTGCAGAGCGTGTATCCCAGGTGTCTAGCGCCACTCAGCAGCAGACGCAGCACGGTGTCTCTAGTGGCTCCGTCTCCTCTGGACAGCTGGAGCAGGATGTTGGCTGCATCCTCCAGACCCTCCTCTGAACACGAGTGACTGGTCAGCACCTGGGGAGGGGGAAGGGCACTTCAACGGGTGACAACCCAGGAAACTAAAGACAAAGAAAAAGGAGCCCTCGGTCTGGTGATCTGAGGACCTACTTTCAGGGCGTAGAAACAGGCTTATGTTTCGGCGTAGGACGCCTGGGGTAGGAAAAAGTGGGAGGCACCTTCATTAGCCTCGCAACAGTGTCCCACTGGCGTTAGTCGAGCCTGGGTGGTGTTCATTATGAACCAAAGGGAAGAAAACAGACCAACAGGAAGGAAGTACTAACCTAGGCTCTGGTCAAAAGTAGTGTACTGTAGGGCCGTCACTAGACGTTGCGTTGTACCCTGCACCTGAAAGTGCCTGATGTAGTACACAGTACACTTTCTACTACACCAACAGATACACCTAGCTATGTAGAGAGCTATGAGCCTTCCCAGCTAGGGACACAGTGTTGATTTTAGAGAGCATTCTGTTCTGTACCTCGACAGAGAGCTGCAGTTGTTTCTCAGTGAGTCCAGTGGAGGCAAGCTTGGTGTCACTTTCAACACAGAGCACGGTCGCTCGATGCTTCCCTGTTGAGAAAAAACACAAATCAGAATAGTCTTCTACTATGGTGCTTTACATTGTAGCGTTCACATACATAAACATTGGCACTATTAGTATTGCGTGACAGGTAGACAAGACCAAACTCCCCTCGGTGACAAAGTCAATCTCATCTTATCCCACTCAAATAGAAACTGAAGTTGTTGTGCGCCCTCACCTGTGGCGCTGGCTCCAGTAGAGGTAGGTAGGGACACTATAGCTGTGGAAGATGAGCCCTGAGCTGGAACTACCACCGAGACGCCTGACACCACCCCTACAGTGGTCCCCTGAGCAGAGGCTGAGACAGAGCCCGTCGCACCAGCTGCTGCTGCACTGGTGGCAGTGGCGGGATTGCCAGCTCCGGCGGTGGTGGACTGCGCCGTTGGGTGTCCAGCTAGGACTTCGGTAGCCTTATTATCGGGCAGTGCGATGGAGATGAGGGAGAGGAGACGCAGCAGCTTCTCCGTGAGCAGGGAGGAGCGCCGTATCACGGGGTGGGACAGCATATTCATCAGCTGGCCTAGGGGAGAGGCCTCCAGGCTGTACTGAGCACCCTCAGCCTCTCCTCCTGCCCCCAGGGGAACAGTCTTCATGGAGGCCTTGCCTTTCCTCGACACATTCATGTTATCCAGTTTCACCAGCAGGTCCCAGAAGTCAGTGGAGATGCCCAGGGACTGGGGGGTGATGGCTGTTCCACAGGCACCCCCGCCGAGAGAGTTCTGGGCTGAGGAGGGAGTGGAGGAGGTGTTGGAGATCTGGGTGGATCTCGAGCCGCCTCCTGCTGTTCCGGTGACGATGGAGGCAGCAGCACACAGACGGGAGTCCAGATCAGAGGTGGAGGAGGAGAGCAGGTCCTTACAGCGCTGCTGGGTGAAGTGACTGGGGAACACCTGGAAATAGGAGGAGAGGAACACAGATTAATGACCTGGACCAACCAAGAGACGCATTACATTGACAATTCACTATTTCCCTAACATTTTCAAACCCACTTTCAAAGTAAAAAAACAGAGTTAAAGACCATGACGTACAAAGGATCTGGTCAACTGGCAGATTTTTATCAAACACACCATTCAGAAAGATTTGCACCAATTTTTGGACCCCTAAGATGAATGACTGATACAGATTCCAGACCCACTTTCCCTGAGAAGTACCCACCCATCCAGAGTACTAAACTGTCTCCTACCTTTGCCAGTTGGATAAGAGTATCCAGTACGTGTCGACAGACCACAGGGGCGGCCTGAGGGTGGATGTGTACAGTCGACCCTCCTCCCCCTGCACACGTCACCCCAGCTGTAACCCCCTGTACCCCTCCTCCCAGGGTCCCCCCGGGCCCTCCTGACGTTCCCCCAGCAGAGTGCCGGTCGGCGTGCTTCCGCCCCGACACCCGTTGGATCTGGAAAATGTTTGTGCGGCAGCCGAGCGCCGCATCCATGGAAACGGACAGCCAGGAGAGCTGGGAGGAGCTACGAGACTCCACCCTGTTGATCAACTCCAGAGAGGAGGAGGAAGAGAGAGAGGCGGCAGCGGTAGCTGTGGTCGTAGATCCTTTACTACCTCCGTAACCTCCCTGACCGGCGGCTGTCCGCTTGCCTCTGGCGTCTTCCAGACGGGTGGTCTCGACACACACCTCGCTCTCGCTGCTGCGCTGCAGGATGGAAAGGAGACTGCGGATCACCCAGCCCCGCGTCTGGGAGTGATAGCACAGGTTACGGAGGACACGGTGCAGACGGCTGGTGTTGAGTTTGGGTTCGTCTACGAAGAGGAGGACCAGGAGACAGGACAAGGCCTCGTGGTCCAGGAGCTGACGACCACGCAGACGCAGCAGAGAGTCCACACTGGAACTGGACGGCCTGCGGAGAGGACACGTTAAACAGAAACGTATGATGTAGCGTCCACACACACACTTTAAAACACAGATTCATCACAGACACATTCTCCCCTCACACCAATTCTGTCCCTCTCACCTGCTGTGGTTTGCCCCTCCTCCCATCTGGAAGGTCCCTCCTCTCTGCACGGCCAGGCGGGTGTACTGCACTCCTCGGTTGCCCCCCAGGCGGCTGGTAAACGCAGGCGACCTCAAGATGGCCGACAGGGCCGAGCTGGAACTATGGCCAAACAGCCTCTCGTGCATTAGCTGTCTCTGACGAGCCTGGTGATGTCAAATCAATGCAAATGATGAAATGACTGCATAATATTCTTTATCGAAGATATTCTATGCGAGTTGGTACAGTTTTGTTACTTGGTGATAGTATGTAGGAAAATCAATCTTACACTCACCTCCTGCTCGCGGCGCAGCGCGGCTGCCTCGGCGGCGATGTCCGGGGGCATGACTGCCAGTACACTGTCCTCCATATCTTCCAGGACGGAGCGACGCAGCTCCGAGGGGAGGGTCTGGATGAAGGTGACCGGGTCCAGGGGAATGTCACCCTGGGTGGGCTGCTGGGACAGCTCTCTACGCTGTTGCTCTGCCCTCTGCTGCGCTAGCACCTGGTGGATGGAAAAAGAGAGAGAGCGAGAGAAAACAAGAGAGTAAGGAGGGAGAAAGAGGGGAGAGCGAGCGAGAGGAGTGGGAGAGAGAGGAGGGGGGAGAGGAGTGGGAGAGAGAGGAGGGGGGAGAGCAGAGGAAAGAGGGAGGGAAGAGAGCAAGGAGAGAGAGGAGGAGAGTTAGACAGAGACCTGGAGGCTACTAGAAACCATGTATAACTATACAGGTCCCACTTTAAACCAAAATATTTTTTAAAAACAATTTAAAGGATTATAGAGAATTAATAAAGTCTTCAAAATACTTCTTACACAGTTCTTTCAGTCCAACTACATAGCTGGTTAAATAATACGCTTTTTAATAGTCTTAAGTTGTGTTGCTCACCTCCTCCTGTATGGCGGGTGGCAGGGCAGCCAGGAACTCAGGGCTGACCTCCGTGACCCCGGGTCCTACTCCCAGTATGGGCGTCGTGGTGGAGGGGAGGATGGAGGAGGCAGGGGGGCGCGCCGGGGGTCGGATTCCCAGCTGGTTCTGGAGCACCTCACGACGGATGTCCTCTGGAAGAGCTGCCAAGAAGGACGGGTCCACACCCTCTGGTAGACTGATGCCTGGACAGAGAGAGAGAGAGGGGCTCTACTGTGTATGAAGTATAATATGGGTGGCCAACCCTCCCTCTGGAGATGAACTGTGTATGAATGATTTTGCGCCAACCCTGCTCTTACAATCAAGATCCAATCAAGGTCGTGATGTGCAACATGTGAGTAGTAGAATCAGGTGTGTTAGAATAGGGTTGGAACAAATTCTTGCAGGAGGTTAGCTCTCCAGGAGTGATACCCACCACTGAGGTAGAGGGCCAGAAAAAACTACAAATGAGACTCTTCTTACCTGCCAGTGGGTCCTCATCCTCATTGCTAGTGGATGGAAGGGGCTCTTCCTGGATGGCCTGGGATTGGCTGTTGGCACGGTCACTCCGGAGCATGGTCTCTCCAGGGGAGGAGACAGTGGTGGAGCTACAGAGAGAGAGAGAGAGGAAGGGAGGCAAATGGCATGAGAAAAATAGTTTTTCTTCCTTCAGAGCCTCTGCCTAGATCACATTTATATAAGCAATATGGAAAAGTACTATCTCCATCTTGCCCTCTGATAGGTGAGGCAGAATGTATCATGTTTGATATAAACCAATCCAAATGTTGTAGATCTAGAGAATTGCCAAAGGAGTAAGGGCTAGGGTTTTAATTTGGAATGTATCGTTAGTATTGTCTTCTAAGACCCTCACCCGGCCTCTGCGTCTGTGTGCCTGTCCGTCAGTCTGCTCTCTCCACTCCCAGACAGCTCCTGAGATAGACGGACAGCCTGGGCGGGCTCCTCCTGCATGGCAGAGGCAGGGCTACTGGTATCCATGGGAGACCCTTCCAATTGTGACACGCCCACCGCTGCAGGCTCAGAGGTCTCCACGATGTCTGGACTCAGGGAGGCTGGGGGGGGGGGGACAGGGGAGGAGCAAAATGGACAGTTAATACACTAAACAACTCTCTATAGGCTGATGGCAACAATCTGGGGAAACACATGCCTTGTTCCAATATCTACACTAGCACAACAATGTGTAGCTAGCCATGATGGGTATATTTTAAAAGAACACAGATTGTTGTCGGACAGATGGTCAACAGCATCACTGCAAATACAGATGTGTCCCCTTACTGCTCAATCAATCACTCTGTGAACGAGGGTGCATTCGTTTGAGCCAGTGTGGTGCCCTGGCTGGACAAGACCAATGGAATGGTCTCAAATGTGTAAACTCTCCCAACATTCCAATACTTTTTACAGTTTCAAAGTTAGTCTACCTTCCCTGCCTCCATCCACCATCGCGCCTCCTCCTCTCTCACCAATAGTGGGCGCCGGGGACATTTCCATCTGGGATGCCTCAGCTTCACAGTTTGGCCTATCGGATGATGCCGCCAGGGCTGGAAGACCTGCCCCCGCCAGTGCAGCCAGGGAATTGGCGTGCGACTCGGCCAGGAGCAGGTCTGCGATTGGCTGGTGGACCTGCTGGCTGATGGCGGTCTCCAGGGAGACCAGGGCCTGCTCGTGGGGGGCTGGGGTGGTGGGGGTGACCTCTCCTGAGGGGGGCGCGGTGAGGAAGCCTTCCGAGACCCTGGGGGGATCCAGACAGGACACCCCACTGCCCTGGGGCTCACCTTCTGAGCCAGGGAAGACACACAGAACAGAGGGGACAACTGACAGTTCTGATTTTGAGTAATAGGTTCACTTGATGTCACTGATGGAACAGAGAACAGGAGATGAGGGGGTTGAGTCAAAATAACTCAATAGGGAGCAACAGATCCTACAGGAGTGCTGACACTGTAGATTAATAAGGGGAACTGGCTGTGGTATTCAAGGAGATGTTGTTCGGCAGCACTGAGGAAGGCAGTAAGTTGTATGGTTATCTCCCGTACGGGGTGCACTATCCTGATCCCCAACAACAACACAACTTACTACCTCATCCCAGCACGGCCACAGAAGGGTGTGTGTTCCATCCGTAACAAGCGGACAAAATCACACTAGCACATTACATGTCAACATCACTGCATAGAAAGCAAATAAGTATCAAGGTAATACTACGTAATACTGTCACAGTAATGTTTCTCAACCATCAGTTGTAGAGTAACCGTCCACGCTAAGATGGCAGTCCTGTGGTTTCCACGGTAATAGTTAGGTCGCCATGACGTTGCCGTGGGAAAGACAGTAGACTGTATAGTCATCTCCCAGATCTGGTGTGATCCTAAAACTATACAAACTACTACCTCAGCCCACAGCACGCTAATCTGTCCGTCCGGCCGTCTGTATACTGGCTTCAGAATGTTCCAGAAGGTTTGGGTTAACCTACTCAAGACATGCACAGAAGAAGAATATACTGAAAATGACCGGTATCTTAAAAGTAAGTATTAACTTTAGCAAAATGGTTACAAGTTACAGCTTCAAACTTCAATGAATCCGGTAAAAGCAATATAACAAAGAAAGTACTCTTCTACTTGCAAAAGTAAAGTGTAGGCATTTCAAAACAAAAAGGTTCCAGTACCAGCAGTGGTTTCTCCAGCAGCACCGTTGACTGTCCCCAGTCCTGAGCCCTGTAGACTCTGCTCCTCTCCTCCTCCTGTCCTTCTGTCGTTCTGCTTAGCCACCTCTTCCTCGGCCAGCTGTCGCCGCCTTTTCTCCCTCCTTTCGTCCAGCTCCTCGTCTCTCAGAGTCTCCAGGTGCTGCAGGACAGGAACCTTCACCACTGGGAAGGGGAGAGAGAGAGAGAGAGAGAGACAGAGAGAGAGAGGTGGGGTTACTGTGCGTGGCTGCATGATTCAGCAACAATGTGAGAATCAGGGAATACAATAATTAGTCAGTCCAATAGCAGACTAGTAGAAGATGGGTCATACCTGCTACACAGTCGTGCATGCTCTCAGCATCCAGAACTTTACACTCATCAGTCCATCGGGTTAAGGCAGTAGGGATACTGGACAGCGTGCCTGGAAAGACAGGATCCAAACAGAATTACGAGGAATTCAACACAATGCAAATCAAAGCTTTGACTGGGACTCCTAGCACAGACTAAGCCCTTGGGAGCCAGTTTCCCACAGAGATTCAGCCTTGTCCTGGACTTATTGTCCAATGAAAGTATTTCTACATCCAGGACTAGGCTGAACGTGGGTTCTGGGAAAGCGGCCCATTGGACAGAGTGGACAGTGAGTGAGTGTCCTACCTGCTTGTCCTCCGGTGCTGCTCTGCTCATGGAAGAAGTCGTCCAGCAGCTCGTCGTCGGAGCGGGCGATGATGTGCACGTCCTCGTTGCCCACCAAGAGCCGGGCACGGCCGCGGGACTGCAGCGGCAGAGAGCTGGACAGCTGCAGGATGTCTGCTGCAGCACTGGGACCAAGCAGTCTAGAGGAGAGGGAAGGTACAGGCATATACGCTCTTAGTATTCTCTTTAAACCCCACCCACATACAGACATTAACCAATGACCTGAGTAGAGCAACTAGCGGCAATACTTTTGAGGTGCAATTGATTTAGCTTGGATTATGCACTTGGGGGACTATTCCAAAGGTCCGTTTGTACCTGACAAACTAAATCAAAAGGCAGCTCAAGTATTTGACAGAATCTAGGAAAAGTCCCATTAAGAAATCCATTCATTCATTGTAGCATCTGTCTCACCGCTGCAGGATAAGTGGGGGGTTGGGCTGTCTGTTCCCAGGGTAGTGGACGTGTATCGTGTGGCCCGTGTTGGCAGTGAGCTGGCGTAGCGTTCTCTGGCTGCGACCCATGCCCTGTGCCAGACGGTTGTTGGCGCCTGCTCCGCCCAGCGTTAAGGAGCCGTGGTCGGCGTGGCGCACCATTAGGGGGTGGGAGCTGGGGATGTTGCCTGGGGAGGGAGGGATGTCAGCTGATGGGAACACGATAAACAGAGAGAACAGTTGCAGACATTAGGGGGACACGTAGTGACAAAACCCCGGCATTCTACATACTGTTATATGGTTAGTATAATCTAGGCTATATATTATTATAGCTATTCCAGCTATTGATACGGCTGTGTCTCTTTAGTCTTAGAGAATTTCAAAGAGAGAGACTAGAAATCTACTTGGGAGATATCAGGCCTCGTATTCTCACCGGTGGTGGAGAACATGTTGTCAAACTCAATGATGAGGTCATCGTCGCGGTCAAACCTCTCGAAGCGGATGTGTGGCGCAGCGTTGATGTCTGGGAAATCTTCATCCAGCTCCATCTCAGACCCTTCATCATCGTCATCCTCATCACCTTCTTCATCATCCTGAGAGAAAGAGAACATGGCACGTGTGTCTTAGATTACATAGTGCAAAACTAATTCTAAAGTGAATGGAAACCATTCAAACGTGAGCGGGTTCAGACCCAGATCTCCACTGTATCAGCCCACTAAACCGGAGACAATGCAACTCCTCGGGTCTCATAAAAGGTTACAAATCAAGCATGGTCATCTGTTACACAAACACCAAACTAATCCTCCTTTTTCCTCACCTGGTCCTCCTCCTCTTCCTCTTCTTCCTCCTCTTCTTCATCTTGGCTGTCTTCATCATCATTGCTGCCGCTGGAGTCTTCCTCCTGCGTGTGCTCCTCATCTTCGGGCTCCAGGATGTTCATAGAGTCTACAGTAGGAAAAGACGGAGAGGGTGAGATGGAGAACAGTGAAGGAGAGATGGACGGTGAGATGGAGGACAGTGAAGGAGAGATGGACGGTGAGATGGAGGACAGTGAAGGAGAGATGGAGGACAGTGAAGGAGGACATACGAGTGAGACCCAACACACTGACCCTTTTCACAATAATAACCCCATAGTACTGAATAGAACCAATTATAGTAATTTAATGTGTCTTTATGACAGATCCGAGCCAAGCCATACTGCCCTGGCCTGGCTACTCATCCAACATAACTGTCGGCCCCATGCTGGAGGACAATGTGAAAAGAAAACATCTGAGCCAGCACTGACCTTCTCTGTTGGTCTGTAGAGTAGAAGCCTGACTGATATTGGATGGCGCCTCATCCATCAACACGTCCTCTTGTGATTCATCCTCACCGCTGCCACGTCCCACTGAATTACAGAACAAACATCCAATATAAAAACACAAAAATGACCCACCAAGACTGTATTGTATGTGCCCGCCCCTTTCTAACGGCACCATCCCACATCACTCTGATGAGCCCAGCCCAGCCTAAGAATATTTCCGATAGAGATGCAAGCAATAGTTGAAATTATTGCACAATTCTGCAGGACAAACAATAAGCTGTTCTACAAAACATATTTCTATCTGAAGGTTGCAACGTCTCACCCTTCTGAACAGACTCCTTGACAGCAGACTGCTTTGCTTACCGATAATGGAGGTGTTGACAGCGCCGGCGTCTCTCTCCAACAGCTCGTCTATCAGATCCACCAGCTCGTTCTCCACCTGCATGGCCGTGGTGCTGAGGACCTCCGGCTGTCCAGCGATCACCACTGTGTCTCCCTCCATCTCTCCGTCCATCAGGTCACTCTCTGTCCCTTGGACCCGGTGACTGCCCTCCACCAGAGTCCCCTCAACCTCACCTGAGTCACCTGCAATGAACATCCAGTAAGATAAACGGAACGGAAAGCCTAGAATACTCAATGTTCATTTTCTATTTGCCGTAGTGCCGAACATATTTGTTAGTATGTGTGTTTATGAGTGCAAACTTGTGTGTGTGTGTGTGTGTTCATGACTGCCTTGTTGACCTGATAGCCAGCAAGGTGAGACAAGTAGTCTCACCAACAGCACACATGCATAAAGGGAGGCTGGTCTGAAGTTTATGATTGTGTTTTCTTGTGTGCCAAATACGTCAGATATTGTTGTTGTGGGGGAGGTGCTCATTTTGGAAGAGGGCTGCTCATTTGATGGCTACATGGACCGGCCTTTGCCGAGAAGCTGCTTAAGTACCAGCCCTTCGAGGCACGCTTGAACAGCCTTGGGTGTAGCTGGTGGCGCTGATATTTGTCTCAGCCACGAACACAGGCTTGCAGTGCGTGGCCTCCAGATTACAGGCCTGACAAAAACTAGGGCAAAGCAATTGGCTAGGTAATGTTCCGTTTCAGCTGTCATGGGCAGCCTAGCTGTTTGGAAGAGGAGGTGCTTTCTGTACTCGAGTGCCATGCATACAGGAACCTTTGAAATGTTTGCCTTCTTTTTTTGGTGGACTCAAATTAAGTATTTAAAATGTGTGCGCTTGTGTGTATGTGGACACCTGCTCGTCGAACATTCATTATTATGGAGTTGGTCTCTCTTTGCTGCTATAACAGCCTCCACTCTTCTAGGAAGGCTTTCCACTAGATGTTGAAACATTGGAAGCAAGTCCCCGCAGCATTCAGACACAAGAGCATTAGTGACATCAGGCGATTAGGCCTGGCTTGCAGTTGGCATTCCAATCCCAAAGGTGTTCGATGGGCTTGAGGTCGGGGCTCTTTCCAGGGCAGTCAAGTTCTTCCACACCGATCGACAATTTCTGTATGGACCTCGGTTTGTGCACGGGGGCATTGTCATGCTGAAACAAGGCACTCCCCCAAATCATGAAAAACAGCCCCAGACCATTATTCCTCCTCCACCAAACTTTACACTATGCATTCGGGTAGGTAGCGTTCTCCTGGCATCAACCAAATCCAGATTTGTCCGTCGGACTGCCAGATGGTGAAGCGTGATTCAAAGAACGCGTTTCCACTGATCCAGAGTCCAATGGCGGACTCTGGGCTTATAGCGGTTACTCGGCCATGGAAAATAATTTCATAAAGCTCCAGAACAACAGTTCTTGTGCTGACTTTGCTTCCAGAGGCAGTTTGGAACGCCATAGTGAGTGTTGCAAACGAGGACAGATGATTATTACGCACTACAGAACTCGGCAGTCCCGTTCAGCGAGCTTGTGTAGCCTACCACCAACGCGGCTGAGCCGTTGTTGCTCCTAGACATTTCCACTTCACAATAACATCACTAGCAGGGATGAAATTTTACGAACTGACTTGTTGGAAAGGTGGCATCCTATGACAGTGCCACGTTGAAAGTCACTGAGCTCTTCAGTACGGCCATTCTACTACCAATGTTTGTCTATGGAGATTGCATGGCGGTGTGCTCGATTTTATACCCCTGTCAGCAACGGGTGTGGCTGAAATAGCTAAATCCAAAAATGTGAACGGGTGTCCTCATACTTTTGACCATGTAGGGCTCCCAAGTGGCGCAGTGGCCTAAGACACTGCATCTCAGTGCTAGAGGCGTCACTACAGACAACCTGGTTCGAATCCTGACTATCACAACCGGCCGTGATTGGGAGTGCCGTAGGGTGGTGCACAATTGGCCTAGCGTCGTCCGAGTTTGGCCGGTGTAGGCCATCATTGTAAATAAGAATTTGTTCTTAACTGACTTGCCTAGTTAAATAAAAAATAATTTTTAAAAAAGTGAACGTACCTGTGGTACCTTGTGTGTTGCTGTTTGAGTCCCTGGCGGTTCCCACAGTGAAGTGCTCAGTCTTGTTCTTGCTGGATCCTCCCTTCCCTCCAAACAGGCTGCTGGGCTGGTTGACGATACGGGAAAGAGTCTCCAGGGGCTTCAGAGCTGCATTCACTGTGTTGGCCATGTTAGGACTGAGATAAAAGAAGTAATCAGTGTTGAGAAAATATGCAGAAAAACCGGAAATCAGTCAGCGATTTGAAAATTGGCGACAAGTTGAGAGAGTTATGCAAATTTCAGACTGCAATCACCAATGGGGGGGAGAGAAGCTCTCGCTAGACAGATTATCAATCAATGTGCTGTTTTGGAAGAAACACCCACAGGTGGAGATTTCAGTTATGCCTTACTATAAATGTAGTAATTAGGGCTGTATAATAAATAACCGCCACACCGACAGTCACGAGTCATGACCACAGTCACATTCCACGTGAACATTGAGTCAAGGTAATCTCCTATTCTGCGCTCTGAAGACCTACACGAATGGCGCTGATGCATTGGTAGTACCCAACTCACTAACGGACGCCAGGCCTTCATTGTACATACTATTTTTTTCTTAATTGACTTGCCTGGTTAAATAAAAACGTTGAATGTCCTTGAACTTCAGAGAGTTGGCTTGACGTTGGACCAGAGCTATCAAGTGAGTGTCCAGCTAATAAATCCAATGTAAAACGTGTATCCTTAACTAGCATCGAAAATGGTTTTATCCATTCTTCTCTAATTAAAATTCTCTCCCTTATTTCTGAATCACGCTTGTAACGTTGTCAGTAGGCTACAGTTACAGTGGCCTAACTGGCAAAGATTTTGATGTGGCAGGCAGACACTGGAATTTTTTTACAGCTGTTCTGCTACGTATACATACATGGTACTTTTACATAAAGCAGTCACATAACAATAATACATTACCAAACAAACTCTTTAATCCCAACCCAAAGCCACTCTCAGCCCATCCCACCTTTCACTGTAGACCACCCTTGGTTTCCATGTGCCATATATTGTTCAATTGTGCTATGATGTTTTACATACATTTTGAACCTATCTAATCGTATAGTGTCCACGAGTAGTAGTAGTATTATTATTATTATTATTATTATTATTATTATTATTATTATTATTATATTATTTATTGACTGACTATGGCTTTACAAATCGCCCAACACTGCTATTTGTAAGGTTAATTTTAAGTGAATATTGTGATTTTTTAACCATTCCTGAACATGTGACCAGAAACAAGCTACATAGAGGCAACACCAGAATAAATGACCAAGAGATTGTCTCTTCACAACAAAATCTAGAGCTGAGATTGTTGCATGCCCCATATTTATAACATTCTGTTGGTGGCCAGAATTTTGTATAATAATTTAAATTGAAAAACTCGAAGTGTTGAATCAAGTGTTTTTTGTACCAGTTAATAAACCTTGTGCCATGGAATCGGTACATTGAACATTTCTTCCCATTTATTTTGCAACCTGTATGGCACAGCTGTCAATTTTTGTCTTCAAATGAAACTGGTATATTTTTCTGTTTATGCCAATTCCTTTTAGCCCATTTGTATCTTTAATATATGGCAGGCAAACCAGCTCGCTACCTTCTGCGTTTTCCACTTGCCACCTCCATTTTTGTGGTAATGCTGAAATCAGTTGGTGGTAAGTTTGGATTGAGCAGACATTCCCATATATTTTCGATAGCTGCATGTGACATAACGCCTCCGTTTCTATTCATAATATCATTAATAAATATTATTATTTTTAAACATTTTTTTTTATTAATACGTATATTTGAGTTCATTTTCTTTTCTGGAGGGATAAAACAGAAATTGTAACCAACTTTGTATGGCTTGTTTAAGAAATGGCGATACTTTGAACAAAACTGGTGAGTTGTAATCTGTATAAAGGCAAAAAAGCAATTTTTGAACAAAGGATGAGCTTTTCTTAATCTACTGGAGAACCATTTTGGGTTTAAGTATAATTTATGTATGAGTGAAGCTTTTAGTGAAAGGTTTAAAGCATTAATATATAATAATATTAGCCCCCCAAACTCATTCGTTATATAAATAAGCACGATTAATTTTGTCTGTCTTAATATTCAAAATAAAATGAAGTATATTTTGCTCATGTGATTTTAAAAATGACTCATCTGGAGTAGGCAGCGCCAGTAGTAAGTAAACTGTGATAGGACCAAAGAGTTTTCTGTAAATAGTATTTACTTGGTTGCAGAATCTTATTTATTTTTGAAAACTTCCTATTGAAATTGACTGTGGTAAGTTCAATACATTTTTTGAGATGTGAATACCAAGTATATCTACTTCACCATCCGCCCATTTTATTGGTAAACTACAAGGTAGTGTAAACACTGTCTTTTAATGATCCAATACGTAATATGGTACATTTGTCATAATTTGGTTTTAGTCCAGAGAGGCTAGAAAAGTGATCAAGATCTTCAATGAGACTGTGCAGGGATCCAGATTGCGGACATAAGAAAAAAGTGACAAAGATCTTTGCATAGGTGCTTTGTTGTGATTTTTGTGGGACTGGAAGAAAATGCCCAGAACGTAAAACATTCTTACCGGTTCCCATGCTATTAAAATAACGGTTCTCTTCCGGAAAAGTATAGATAACTTCCTTTCCCGGTTCTGATTCTGTTCCTAAAATAATGTTGTTCTTTTCAAGGTTTCAGTTCTGTTCCAAGAACTGGTTCCAACCCCTGTTCAGCGCTCTATTGTCCATTTAAATCACTCTGACAATGCAAATGCCATCCAAAATCACGAACACTTCATGACTTCATTAGAGGTCTCGTTCCAAAATGGACCTGGGGCTTTCTCATCCTGATACAATATGAACAAATACATTTTTAAAAACAAGAGACCGGGTCGGGTCCAACACCCAGTTGTTTTGGTACTTTATTAACTGGAACGGAGGAAGGGAGAGTGAAAAAGTGATCAGGGGAGGGGCCGTGCGGGGCATGTGCACTGCCAGTGACATGGGAGCAGCAACAGAAAGAGAGAGAGACGGCAAGGACTGTTAGTAGACTAACTATTTGCTAGTTATTTATCATCTCATCTGATTACATAGTATCCGTCTTGACCGAGAGAAGCTAGTTAAGCTAGCTAGCTAGGCTAACTAAGGCTAGCCTACATAACGTTGTTGCACTTCTGCCCAAACTACAGTTAAAAGCAACAACTCCGTTCGGATTATAAATAGCAGCCCCCGGTTGGCTTTTGGATGTTGTAGCCTTCTCATTTAACATTTAATAATGTCATTTTAATTCAATGTTCCATTGATTAGATATATCCTACTTGCTTGCCACAAAAGCAGAGCAGCCATGCAATGTTCACTCTCTCTCCGTGGGAGGCGCAAGGAACAGAGCACATGCAAATCATCAATATAGTTGTTTTGATTTCAAAGACATTCTAAGGTTTGTAGGCCTATCACAACACCAATTACTCAATTTCAAATTACCACTTTTACACAACACAGAATAGCCCGCTCCATGTTCGCACTAGTCTCACTCTGAAATTGTTGTAGCACAATAAACTTTAAAATATATTTAGCTACTGTACGTTACCTTATAATTATTCTAACTATAAAAGCGTAATATATAAAGCTTGTACTCATGGGTGCTAAACGTGTTAATATATACGGTCAATTACCGTGAGACAGGCAGTCAGTTACCGGCAGAAGAAATGTCATGACCGCCACAGTCCTAATAGTAAGGGGTTTGAGAGGATCAGTGGTGTGTGTACCTGGACAGGTCGAGGCTGTGAGGGGTTTGAGAGGATCAGTGGTGTGTGTACCTGGACAGGTCGAGGCTGTGAGGGGTTTGAGAGGATCAGTGGTGTGTGTACCTGGACAGGTCGAGGCTGTAAGGGGTTTGAGAGGATCAGTGGTGTGTGTACCTGGACAGGTCGAGGCTGTGAGGGGTTTGAGAGGATCAGTGGTGTGTGTACCTGGACAGGTCGAGGCTGTGAGGGGTTTGAGAGGATCAGTGGTGTGTGTACCTGGACAGGTCGAGGCTGTGAGGGGTTTGAGAGGATCAGTGGTGTGTGTACCTGGACAGGTCGAGGCTGTGTGGTACTCTGGCCAGGTCATTGACCAGTCCCTTCTTGAGGAAGAGACGTATGATGTTGTTCATGCCGTTGTGCTGCGTCTTGGCTGCTGCCGTGCTGTAGAAGCTAGAGGTGGACGGACAAGACTCCATGATGGTGCTGATGATACACATCACTGCCTGGAGCCTGGGGGAGAGAGAGAGAGAGAGTTAGCCCATTTTTATTATAAACTGCTTAATAAAGGCAAAGCATTAACTGGCACTGATGGCTATATTACTCATTACATAACAGTAATATCTAGTAGGGTTGGGCGGTATCCTGTTTCAGTACCATACTGGGGTATTCAGTATTACCGGAAGTGTACACAAGGGGCACTATTTCTATGGGTTTTTTTATGCGCAAAACTATTTTAGACAACAGGGATCTTGATCCAGGAGGGGATTGAATGTCTCTGCTGTAACCAAGAAGCTTGATATTGACATATAGCCACTTAGCTAGCAAACCAAATGCATAGCTGGAGCCCTGACCTGGATAACATTCAGGTTACGCATCTTAGATTTCCTCACTGATAGTTATAAGCAGTGGCATAGCACGCACCCCCGCAAAGTTGACACCCACACAACACACACCTGGCATGTTTCTCCGTGCCCTCTGCCATGGCCAGCGCCCGGCTGAGTGCGGCCTTCACCTCGTTGACAAGGGCCACCTGTGCGTCGGTGCCCGTGCCGGCGGCTGCCAAGCTGGCCAGGAACAAACGTGCCAGGGCTGGGGTGTCCTTATCCTCGGAGCTCTGGGTGTGGGGCAGCAGGTGGTCCAGCACAAAGGCTAAGACACTACAGTCCTGCAGGGGGGAGAGAGATCCGAGAGCACGAGAAAGCAAAGAGAGTCAGGAGGACAAGTATTATACTCAACAAATATAGAACAGTGCAGCATAGGGAGAGAGACTATGAATGTTCTGAATGTCCTTGAGTGGCCCAGCCAGAGCCCGGACTTGAACCCAATCGAACATCTCTGGAGAGACCTGAAAATAGCTGTGCAACAACGCTCCCCATCCAACCTGACAGAGCTTGAGAGTATCTGCAGAGAGGAATGGGAGAAACTCCCCAAATTCAGGTGTGCCAAGCTTGTAGCGTCAGACCCAAGACTCAAGGCTGTAATTGCTGCCAAACGTGCTTCAACAGAGTACTGAGTAAAGGGTCTGAATACTTATGTAAATGTGTTTTTTCTTATTTTTAATAAATTAGTAAATATTTCTAAAAACAGTTTTTGCTTTGTCATTATGGGGTATTGTGTGCAGATTGATGAGGGAAAAACAAATGTTAATCAGTTTTAGAACAAGGCTGTAACCTAACAAAATGTGGAAAAAGTAAAGGGGTCTGAATACTTTCCGAAGGCACATCTCTCATTAGGCTTTGTGTATTGTTAGAAAGGCCGAGTGTAAATATGTATCTTTTTTGGCTTCAGACCAATGCCTACTTCTTACTTAAAAAACCTTTTTTGTTGTTTTTAAATATACATACAATCCTATAGGGCACACAGAAAGAAGAGTACGGTCAAAAAGAAACAATGCTCTGTAGATAGGGGTGAGAACAGGTGGGTCAGGGCAGGTGTGAAGAGTTGAACATGGCTTTGTCAACAACACGTTTTCAAGTACTGTGTGATGGAACATTTTATGTTGGTGCTTTTCTGTGTTCTCTGTTTGTGCTTTTCTATAAACCAATTTCTGTTTTCATGCAAGTGACTGATTGAACGAATCTTCACTATATGTGTCTGCAATTTGGCAGTATGCCCAGAACCTTGGGATATCTTAGTTTCAAGATCTCAGCTTAACGAAAAGAAGCCTTGAGGTATCGGTCGGTCACATGCATGACTCAGATTTGGTCGGTCACATGAATGAAGCAAACGTTAAAGATTAATTAATTATGAATAAGCTAAATCATGCGAATATGACTTGTCTGCAGTATATAAGAGAACTAAACAGGACGGCCCCCGTTAGAGCTCCTGACAGACGTTCACTATGGTGCAACAAGTTTGTTGGAACCTATCCAGAGCGCTGACAATAAACAATGATTCATTTAAGATTGACTTTGGGTGTCCCGGAGGAAGAATTTCCACAACAACTGAAAGCAGGGTTTCCCCCAAACTCTGTCCAAAAATCAACATCTTGATTTTTGCCCCAGCACTACACAGCTGATTCAAAAAATGAACTAATCATCAAGCTTTGATAATTTGAATCAACTGTGTAGTGTTAGGGGGAAAAAAACTAAATAACTAAGCGCTAACTTAGAGCTTTGATCCCTTTGAAATGTTTTACAGTAGTAAAAAGTAGATTTGTCCAGGCGAACCAACCCACCTCCTTGATGAGCTCAGACTGTCCGGCCGTGTAGCCATAGGATGCTATGAGGGTGGCGATGCCCACGTAGGACCTGACCAGCTCTGCCAGGAGCCTCAGGATGGTGGAGGTGGGCATCAGGGGCTTGGAGGCCTTAGCCTTGGCCCCCTTACCCTCCTCTGAGCTGGCTCCCTTCTCGCCCTCCACCTCCTTCTTCTCCTCACGCATCTCCTCTGGAGTAGAGGCTGAGGAGATACGAGGGAGAGGGAAATGGATGGGGGGGGGGGTAAGAGAAGAAGAGTGAGTTAGGATCAAGTGGGGGAAGAGAGGTGTTGTTAGAACTCATTTTTAAAGGATGCACATGACAAAATAATTTTTCATTAATTTGGTGTAAATATATAACTATATTGTATATTTTCAGCCTAAAATGTAATCTAACTAAGGGGAGAAGTGTAAGGATGTAAATGCGGTTAATACCAGTAGAGGCTGGAGGTGAAGAGGAGGGAGGGAGAGTCTCACCTTCTCCCTGGGGTGTGCCAGACTCCGAGGAGTCAGCCACAGCACCATCCGCAGTAAACACCTGGGCCTGAGAGAGTGGAGAGAGGGAGAAAATATAACCTACAATATCTAAACTAATACTGCAGTTTTCAAAACATACATTAATATGTTTCCATTGATAATACTCACTCTTGGGTCCTGTTCAGTCGGTGGCAAAAGTTATTGAAACGGAGAGGTATGACCTGAACTTCCGATAAAAACAAATCTGTTTTCTTGTTCAAAACGTTTCACTACCGTATCCCCTACTGAAACAGGACTCTAACAAACAGCCAGCCAGACATGACACTTACATTGATGTGGAAAGCGGACTGTGAGTCGAAGTCACTGCCCTGTCTGGTGAGTCTGTACTGCTGGTAGACATCATCATCCTGGAGGATCTGACACAGGTCTTGCCCCCCGGGCACTGCCACCGCCACCGCAGGCTCCTCTGGACGCTCAGCTACACAACACACACACACACAGGAAGTTAGCCCACAAAACCTTCCAGTGCGGTTTCCATGACAGACTGACAAGGTGAAATCTATGATCCCTTACTGATGTCACATGTTAAATCCACTTCAATCAGTGTAGATGAAGGGGAAGACATGTTAAAGAAGGACTTTAAGCCATGAGACAATTGAGACAGGGATTGTATATGTGTGCCATTCAGAGGGTGAATGGGCAAGAAATTATTTAAGTGCCAGAAGCACTGGTTTGTGTCAAGAACTGCAATACTGCTGGGTTTTTTCAGCGCTCAACAGTTTCTCGTGTGTATCAAGAATGGTCCACCACCCAAAGGACAACCAGCCAACTTGACACAAATGTAGGAAGCATTGAAGTCAACATGGGTCTGATTTAGAGGGGTTGGGTTAAATGCGGAAGACACATTACAGGTGAATGCATTCAGTTGTACAACTGACTAGTATCCTCCCTTTCCCTTTCTATCCAGCATCCCTGTGGAGCGCTTTCGACAACTTGTAAAGTCCATACACCGACAAATAGAGGCTGTTCTGAAGGCAAAAGGAGGTGCAACTCAATATTAGGAAGGTGTTCTTAATGTTTTGTACACTCAGTGTATGGCTCCAGGGCTTGCTGTCTCAATTAATATTTGAGTAAACACAAATTGGGATAGGGCGCTTGTGTGAGGGTCTTACCCTCTTCAGGTGCGTGGTAGGCTGCCAGGGCGTTGAGCATGTCATAGATGACCTCTTTGATGGTGTCAGGGATGGGGGGCAGCGGAGACAGCTTGAGGGGGGTGGTCTTCACCAGCTGCACCGCGTTGGGCCCCTTGATACGCAGGTTCTCAAACTCATCATCTGACGCTGAGCAGAGCGAGAGAAAGATGTCAACACCTAAACACTTACAGCAACCACACACATTTCTAATCACACACTGTCACACTGTAAAATAGGGGCACTAGCTGAGAGCTGGCTGAGATATCCAAGATGTATTCAGAAGTGGTTTCATAAAGATTTGGTCACCAGACCACGCTGTTTTGCCTGGTCCTTCGAGCCGGATAGACCTGTGGACATTCAACTCTCCAGACTTGTAGAATTATACATATTTCTCCCTATCAAAGTATTTTAACGTACCCGTACCAGCTCCGCGGGGTGCGGGCAGGGCGATGCGGACGCAGCTGTTGGCCGTGTCTGCGAAGCAGTCTGGGTTCCGGCAGGCGGCAGGGCCCAGAACACGCAGGATGTAGTTGATCTCTCTGGAGCCCAGGGAGCCTGATACCACACCTGAAGTGGTGCTGCCCGCCCCACTGGTCACTGCTGACCGTACCACCTAGAGATGTCAGACAGACACGGTCACTCAGCGCAAATCCAAAATGCACTACATTTTAACACTGACTGGGGGTTTATCTCAACCGCCTAAATTGGGTTCATCTCAGTTCCTCCTTGCCTTCAGCGGGTCTGATCAGAAATAAATTAAAATTACAAATAGTTAAAATAATAGGTGAAAGTGTTCCAGTACCTTCTCCATGGTGTGGCGTAGCGTGGCGGGGTCCTCGATGATGTGTCTGAACAGCAGGGTGACGAGGGGCGTGAAGCCGTTGAACCCTGACCCCTGCGTCAGCCCCAAGATCATCCTGGTACTCTTAAGCTCAGCAAACATCATGGCATAGTGGTGGGTCCTTGTCAGGCGCAGGCACAGCCTGAAGAATAATTATAATAACACTTTTAGTCCAATTGATGCCAGTCCTTCCGCTGCAATTTATATATAGATGTATGTTGTTACATACTTAAAAGAAAAATGTATTTAACCTTTATTTAAAAATCGGGCAAGTCATTTAAGAACAAATTCTTATTTACAATTACGGCCTACTTACAGGGTCAGCGCCTGGAGCAAATTAGGGTTAAGTGCCTTGCTCAAAGACACCGAGAGGTTTTTCCCCCTTGTCAGCTCGGGTATTCGAACCAGTGACCTTTCGGTTACCGGCCCAACGCTCTAACCGCTAGGCTACCTGTCAATCACAATACTTGCAGCTGTGATTCAACAGTGCCATTTTATGACATTTTTTGCCCCAAAACAATTTCCCATTTTAGATGAGTACAATAAACTACTACATTTGATTTGTACTGCACTTTTCATGACCCTTTTAGCGTTCAACAAGTACACAGAGTAGCCAGCCAGCACCCCAAGGGACGGGTGGGTTTGGCTCCTTGGGTTTAAAATATTTTGCCTAAGGAGCTCCATTTAGGTGGCATCTAGCACATTCTAATGCCTTGACTCCATTCGAAATACACAGCCATTTTATTTAACTAAGAAATACACAGCTAAATGCTTTTATTTAACCTTTATTTAACTAGGAAATACATAGATAAATTATACTTGGAAAATGTAGTTGTGGTATATTGTGTAGAAAGACATGAATTTATACCATATTGTTATACTTTCATACTGACCTTGTGCCATACCGGGAAATTCGGTAATACCGGCACTGAACCTTTGTAATGTGAAGGTTAGCAATGCTAACAAATAGATGTAGGATCCAATTGAGAATGCTAACTAAATGCTAACAGGCGCACTTTTATACAGTCTCTGACGTAAATTATTTGCAGGACAAACATCCCAGCTCACAGTTACACAAATAGCTCAAAAATGCTATTCACAGTATGTTGCACGCACAAAATAAATATTAGACAGCAAGGCTCTTGATCAAGAGAAACTTGATTATGGAAAAGGTTAACCACTTAGCTAACAAATTAACTAACCAAATGCACAACTGCAGAGCATTTAGCATATTTTAGACAGTTAACTTAATAGTTATAAGACATCTAGCTGGCAAACATTTATCTGTGAAATCCATACTACTGCACAACAGTGAGTGACTCACAAGGCTCCGGTCTCTCAAACACCACGTGACTGGGGACTACTAGTAAGATTTATAATGAAAAATTGTGTGACGTGAAATTTATTTGATCTTCCTTATCTCCTAGCGTATTGCACAAATTGACTGCAGGTATTAACTTAAAAGTAGCTACAAATATTAAAATGTATAAACAATAAAGAAAGTTTAAGCAATATGGACGGTATTGAAAAAACACCCTTTGGCCATTTCCAAATACCCTGGTATATGATATACTGCCCAAGCCATGCAAGAGGCTGTTTTTTTTAGCAGAGTTTTTGTAGCACACGTGATGGGAGAGTTTGCAAAACAAATACCCACTGGATTGATTAATTTAATTATATCATCTTTCTGACAGATAAGCTTAGTCTACTTTGTGGTTAACATTTAATTGAGAAGGTTTTTGGGAATGCCCATTAGCATCATAGTTAACGGCTACACAAAGTGGCAGACGCACGCACCGTGTACACAGAAGGGCATTCTCGTCGCCTCTTCAGAAAGTGACAGGAAATGCGAATCACTGATGCAGTCGATTCATATCTTATGACAAACTTGGGCAAATTTATACATTTAGTTGATTCCCTACTAAAAAGGTCAATACATTTTTTTACATCGTTGAATTCCGTTTTAATGCCTGGATTCTATTAATGCCCCAACTGTCACATTTGGATCAGAATAAGGCTCTCCGTTACCTATTCTTCCTGCAGTGATGATACACCATCTTCATCTAATGTTTTCATAATTTATCTGTAGATAATCAGAAAAAGCCTATAGGCCTAGCAGTAGCAAATTAGAGAGACAAATCAACGTCTCGCTCACCGATACGATACGCAACACCGACTGACGAGACTCACTCACTTTAGCATCAGTTTGGCAAGTCCCGGCATCCTAGGGATGGAAACCTAGGAAATCCTTTGGTTTACTTGTCCCGATGCGATAGCCTGGACATATAACCGCGTTGCACGATTTATGAATGGCAAAGGGTGATAGGAGATACACTTAATTCAGTCAGTTCGACACCTTTCATAAGTTAGTCAACACTTACATGTTCTATCAATTAGAACATGTAAGTGTTATCAATTAAAGTACAGTGAAAAGCCTACTAGGCATAACAACTCCACGTGGCTGGCTATGTGGAACACAAGAAAGAAAAATAAATTTAAAATGTGCCAGAAAACAATAGCCTAATTAGGCCAAGTTGTGGATTAGGACTCATCGTCACCACTTCCATTACATGGGACATCATACCCTCTCCCTCCTCCGTATAAAGACTTGACTGCAACCAACCACAGTGCACACAAATTGCACTGGGAGAGCGGACGGACAGCAGACTGCGTTTCTCGGTCATCGTTCGCTTTGTGACTGACAGGCACCTGTTCTATCAATAGATCGCTGGAAGATGCATATCGTTCCTTCAAGCGAGAGAGGGCTCGACAGAAACTTGAATGAAAAGTAGCCTATTTAATGATTATGAAGTGGAAAAAGTAGTCGCCTGAAAGTTAGTCTAACAAGCTGATTAGCTGACTAATGGAAAACGCTGCCTTTTGCATAAGATTCAAGACGTAAAACAGAACAAAATAAAAGTTAAGTAGGAACCTTAGTGTGGCGTGGAGGGTGTCTGGGTCCACGGGAACACTGATCATGGAGACACAGGCTCTGATGAGCACCGTGGTCATGTCCTCGGTCAGGCCCTGCACCACGATGGCTCCTCCTGCCCCGGTGCGTTCAGACATGGGGTCCAGGGGGACTGCGGGAGGGGGGATGGGAGGAGCCGAGGGACCAGAGAAGGACTCCTTTAGTTGAGGGGTAGCGTTGTCGTCTTTAGAAGCACTCATCTCCACGGCAACTAGGGCAGAGTCTGAAAGAGAGGGGGATTTGACTACGGTATACAGCTAGTGAAACGGTATACATATTTCTTTTTTTCTCAACAAAGTGTGCTTTGTGCCTATAGCAATGTCAAAAAGGTAAACACTTCACCTTAACATTTTGCTTATAAACACTGGAGTTGCACATATTTCTTTCAAAGCTATAGACCTAAAGTGCCTTCAGAAAGTATTCACACCCCTTAGTCCACATTGTATTGGGTTACAAATTGGGATTAAAATGGATTTAATGATATTATTATTATTATTATTAGATCTTCACAAAATACTATTCAACCCCCTGAGTCAATACATGTTAGAATCACCTTTGGCAGTGATTACCGCTGTGTGTCTTTTGGAGTAAATCTAAGAGCTTTGCACACCTGGATAGATTTTCAAGCCGATTAAACACAAAACTGTAACTTGGCCACTCAGGAACATTCAATGTCGTCTTGGTAAGCAACTCCAGTGTAGAATTGTCCTTGTGTTTTAGGTTATTGTCTGCTGAAAGGTACATTTGTCTTCCAGTTAGGGTTGCACATTTTGGGGAATATTCAGAGGTGGAAGTTTTCCGTGGGAATTAACAGGAATATATGGAAATTAACAGAAATATGCAAATTAATATTAATACTATTTAAATGTAGCTTGTTTAAATGTAGATGTTTGTTTGCATTGGATATATTTACCATATCATATGGAGACAGAAACATACCTTTTACCTTATAAGTACATATAATTGCAAATTATTAAATTCTTCCAATAGAAATAAAAAACAATTTAGTTACGAATGTAACTAAATGAGTTGACTGATTTGACTTAACAAAAGAGAATATTGAATGATCCCCAATGATCCATCGTATCTCCCAGAAACATTTAACATACATCTGTAAAATGATAGTCTAGAAACGAAAGCTTTGGTTGTCTTCTTCTCAGGCTTCCATGTCTTCTCCCTGGACCTCCTCAATGTCCACCTCTTCAACATCAGACTCTGAGGCCTCATCTTCACTGTCACTTTCCAACCTTGTTGAGAATGGCTCGTTGTCAGGCTCAAAAAGCCTCAAATTTGCCCTGATGGCCACCAATTTTTCAACCCTTGATTTGGTCAGCCTGTTACGTGCTTTGGTGTGTGTGTTCCCAAACAAGGACCAGTTGCGCTTTGGGGTGGCTGATGTTGGTGGGATTTGGAGGATGATTGAGGCAACAGGGGAAAGAGCATCAGATCCAAAGAGTCCCTTCCACCAGGTGGCTGATGAGATATGTTGGCACGACTGCCATATTGCATCTCCATCCCAAAGCCCTTGCTTGGAAGTGTACTTCGCTAGACCTCCAAGAACCTTACCCTCATTCAGACCAAGGTGGTGAGACACCGTAGTGATGACACCATAGGCCTTGTTGATCTCTGCAACAGACAGGATGCTCTTGCCAGCATACTTGGGGTCAAACATGTACGCTGCGGCGTGTATGGGCTTCAGGCAGAAGTCTTCACGCTTTTTGATGTATTTCAGAAGTGCAGTTTCCTCTACTTGGAGCAACAGTGAAGTGGGCAGGGCAGTATTGTCCCTTGTGTCTGTGCTCTTGTAGAATACTGGTTGGCGGGTGGAGATGTAGTTAATTATTCCTTGCCCACGAACATTCGACCACCCATCAGAGATGACTGCAATAGTCTGCTTTCTCTATGATTTGCTTGAGTTTCACTTGAACTCTGTTGATAAAGCATGTCTGTGAGCAGCATCAGAGGTGAACCAGTTGCCTACACAGCTCGAGCAAGACATTCATCAGCATTTCTCTGACTAGGTTCCTCCATTGAGTCAAAAAACCTTCTGATTGCAGGAGGACCATGAGCTGTTGCTATCGATAAGGTGTCTGATTCATCATTTTCACCTCGAATAGAACTAGAGGACCTTTGGTCAGAGGTTGCTTGTTTGAGCGCTGAGGGAACGTTATGCCAGATGATTCTGCATCTTTGTTGCATTCTTCACATATGATTTGGCACAGTATTTGCGAATGTAGACAGCTTTTTCTTCTACATTAGCTGCAGTGAACTGTCTCCACACATCAGATAGTGCCCATGGAATGTTACTGTAAATATTAGAAAAAAATACCAAAAACAATTCCATGCACAGATAAATAGTTGTAAGATACATGTTTTAAATTGAAAATGTATGGAAACAGGTGAATTAACACTCAGTTAGCAGGCTCAAGCAAGGTACAACCCACATGGTAGCAAAAACTAAACTAGCAGAAATTGTTAACAAGGGTTCACTGTTATAAGCTAACTTTTTTGATGAATTTAAGCAAAATTACCCAAATTCCAGGGCTCAACTTTTCCGTAAGATTTTCGACCCTTAAAGTCACCATTGGCCTCATGGAGAAATCCCTGAGCAGTTTCCTTCCTCTACGGCAACTGAGTTAGGAAGGACGCCTGTATCTTTGTAGCGACTGGGTGTATTGAAACACCATCCAAAGTGTAATTAATAACTGTCTGCTTTTTTATATTTGCTCGACTGAGGGCCCCTTACAGATAATTGTTTGCGTGGGGTGCAGAGATGAGGTAATCATTAAAAAAAAAAAAGTCCATGCAATCCATCATGTGATGTAAGCAAATTTGTACTCCTGAACTTAGAGGCTCGCCATAAAGAGACTGAATAAAAATGACCCAAGACATCAGCTTTTCATTTTAAAATAACTACCATAACTCCACGTTGATATTATGGGGTATTGTTTGTAGGCCAGGGACATCTTAGTTTAAATTAAACTAACAACAAAACGTGGAAAAAGTGTGACTACTTTCTGAAGGCACTGTGGAAGGCAGTAGGTCCATTATGTGGGTCTCTCAATCCTCTGCCTTGCCACTGTCCCCCTCATCAGTACCAGGTATCTGTTTGAGGCTATACTAGAGCTCCTATCTAGTAGTAGTTGATTGAGTCATTACCTGGGTCAGTTTGTGCCTCCTCTGCCTTGCCCCTGTCCCCCTCAGAGTCCGTCATGCTGCCAGTTTTGGCAGGTTTAGGAACTCGAGGCACTCTCTGGACCGTCAGCATCACCGGACGACGGTTACCAGTCTCCTCATTCACCTGGAATACAACAATGACATAGAAGGCAATGGTTGCCCAGACCAAACTTGACTGAAAAGGACTTTCAATGTATACTCCCCATTGAGCATGCTATTAAGACCAGTATTTATTAAAGAACTCCTCAGTCTGATGATAAAAAAACTAAACATAGGTTCCACTGTTTGACGACTTTGTTTGAGTGGCCTGTATGAGACGCTCCACACACCGGCAAGTTTATTAGATACACCCCTACTTCACGAGAATGGATAGCGCCTACGTGGCCGTGGCTTGCTATATAAAGCAGGCATTCAGGCAGAGGCATTCAGCTACTGTTCGATTGAACATTTCAAATGGGAAAAACAAGTGACCTAAAGAAACGTGGTATGATCGTCGGTGCCAGGCACGCCGGATCCAGTATATCAGAAACGGCCACGCTCCGGGATTTTCACGCACAACAGTGTCTAGGATTTCCCGAGGACAGTGTGACAAACCAAAAATATCCAGTCAGCAGCAGTCCTGTGGGCGAAAACAACTCATTCATGAGGTCGAAGGAGAATGGCAAGAATGGTGCAAGCTAACAGGCGAGCCACAAACAGACATAAGGGTGCAGTACAGCAGTGGTGTGCAGAATGGCATCTCGGAACGCACAACTAGTCGATCGTCAGCACGGATGGGCTATTACAGCAGACGACCACACCGGGTTCCACTCCTATCAGCTAAAAATAAGAAGAAGCGGCTCCAGTGGGAATGCGATAACCAACACTGGACAATTGGGGACTGGAAAAAACATTGCCTGGTCCAACGAATCCCAGTTCCTGTTGAGTCAGGCTGATGGCAGAGTCAGGATTTGGTGTAAGAATGCTGCCTGGTGTCAAGGGTACAGGCTGGTGGCGGTGGTGTCCCGCCGTCCAATCTGCAGCAACTGCATGATGCCATCGTGTCAGCATGGACCAACATCCCAGTGGAATCCTTGTAGAATCCATACCCCGAAGAATTCAGGCCGTTCTGGAGGCAAAGGGGGGTACGACCCGGTACTAGATGGGTGTACCTAATAAACTGGCCATTGAGTGAGTGTGTGTGTGTACAGTGCCTTCGGAAAGTATTCAGAACCCTTGACTTTTTCCACATTATTACGTTACAGCCTTACTTTAAAATGTATTAAATAAATTAAATCCTCAGCACACAATACCCCATAATGACAAAGCGAAAACAGGTTGAGTCATTTTTGAAAATGTATTAAAAATAAAAAATAAACTGAAATACCTCATTTACATAGGTATTCAGACCCTTTGCTATGAGACTCGGAATTGAGCTCAAGTGCATCCTATGTCCATTGATCATCCTTGACATGTTTCTACAACTTGATTGAAGTCCACCTGTGGTAAATTCAATTGATTTGACATGATTTGGAAAGGCACATGTGTATATAAGGTGCCACTGTTGACAGTGCATGTCAGAGCAAAAACCAAGCCATGAGGTAGAATGAATTGTCTGTAGAGCTCCGAGACAGGATTGTGTCGAGGCACAGATCTGGGGAAGGGTACTAAAAAATTTCAGCAGCAGTTTGGAACCACCAAGACTCTTCCTAGAGCTGGCCACCCGGCCAAACTGAGCAATCAGGGGAGAAGGCCTTGGTCAGGGAGGTGACCAAGAACCCGATGGTCACTGACAGAGCTCCAGAGTCCGTCTGCGGAGATGGGAGAACCTTCCAGAAGGACAAACATCTCTGCAGCACATCACCAATCAGGCCTTTATGGTAGGCCTTTACAGAAGCCACTCCTCAGTAAAAGGCACATGACAGCCCGCTTTGCCAAAAGGCACCTAAAGACTATCAGACCATGAGAAACAAGATTCTATGGTCTGATGAAACAAAGATTGAACTGTTTTGCCTGAATGCCAAGCGCCATGTCTGGAGGAAACCTAGCACCATCCCCACGGTGAAGCATGGAGCAAAGTACAGTAAAGTACAGAGAGATCCTTGATAAAAACCTGCTCCAGAACACTCAGGACCTCAGACTGGGGCGAAGGTTTATATTCCTACAGAACAACAACACTAAGCACACAGCCAAGACAACGCAGGAGTGGCTTCGGGACAAGTCTCTGAATGTCCTTGAGTGGCCCAGCCAGAACCCTGACTTGAACCCGAACTAACACCTCTGAAGAGACCTGAAAATAGCTGTGCAACAACGCTCCCCATCCAACCTGACAGAGCTTGAGAGGATGTGGCAAGCTTTGTTATTATGGGGTATTTTGTGTAGATTGCTGAGCGGAAAAAAACGAATTAAACAAAATGTGGAAAAAGTCAAGTGTGCTGAATACTTTCCGAAGGCACTGTATATATCTATCTCTCTCTGTACCTGGACCATGGTGTTGAACTGTACGGTGTATCTCCTGCGACCGGCGGTGAATCGGACGCTGCTCTCCCCGGCCCTCCAGGCTGAGTCTATAGTGCCGTTGTTAGAGGCAGAGTAGCTGCACCAGCGCCCCGACCGGTCGTCAAACCAACGCCAGTTATTACCGTTGGGCTGCAGGTACTGGAGAGGGGGGAGGGAAACATTTATTTTTATTTTCTTAGTGAGAGAAGGTTGACTAAAAGACCAGACGATGGTGATCACATGCATATCCTATAAAGTGGGTTAATCTTTGCACAGGGACGTTCCTCATACCTTGTTCATCTGCGCTCTGCGTTTGGATGAAACAGCCATTTTCTCATAGAAGTCAATGATCAGCAGCACTGGAGTGATCCACCTGTAGAGTCGGACAGACAACGTTCAGTCGTGTTGTACATTGCCTTTTGTCTGACAGGTGCAACGCTTATACATTTACCTCATCTAAGTTCGGAAAACATGGCCGCTCTAATAAGAAAAAGCAGTGTAATGAAAACAAAAGATAGTTCATGCTGCCATTTCTAGCAGGACAGTATATTTCTGAAGGGCTTTCATTTCTGCACGTGTGCTTGCCAGCTAGGTAGGTAATGGCTACTAATGCTGTGAAAGAGCCAGCGGGTGGCAGAGCCATGTATTTAGAGACTTGGAAAATTGAGGTTTCTTCATTATGATGCATTTACATGAATGACACTTCAACATTTTATGGCAGTCATGTTAGCTACCATTATAATTAGATGGGAAATATTTAAATAATGCTATGTAACTGAATTAGAATATTACAAATTCTAAAAGATGGCTCTCTAAATACACAGCTGTGGGGGGTGCTACTCACTCTCTAATTACACAGCTGTGAGGGGTGCTACTCACTCTCTAAATACACAGCTGTGGGGGGTGCTACTCACTCTCTAAATACACAGCTGTGGGGGGTGCTACTCACTCTCTAAATACACAGCTGTGGGGGGTGCTACTCACTCTCTAAATACACAGCTGTGGGGGGTGCTACTCACTCTCTAAATACACAGCTGTGGGGGGTGCTACTCACTCTCTGAATACACAGCTGTGAAGGGTGCTACTCACTCTCTAAATACACAGCTGTGAAGGGTGCTACTCACTCTCTAAATACACAGCTGTGAGGGGTGCTACTCACTCTCTAAATACACAGCTGTGAGGGGTGCTACTCACTCTCTAAATACACAGCTGTGAGGGGTGCTACTCACTCTCTAAATACACAGCTGTGAGGGGTGCTACTCACTCTCTAAATACACAGCTGTGGGGGGTGCAACTCACTCTAAATACACAGCTGTGGGGGGTGCAACTCACTCTAAATACACAGCTGTGGGGGGTGCAACTCACTCTCTAAATACACAGCTGTGGGGGGTGCTACTCACTCTCTAAATACACAGCTGTGAGGGGTGCTACTCACTCTCTAAATACACAGCTGTGGGGGGGTGCTACTCACTCTCTAAATACACAGCTGTGGGGGGTGCTACTCACTCTCTAAATACACAGCTGTGGGGGGGTGCTATTCACTCTCTAAATACACAGCTGTGGGGGGTGCTACTCACTCTCTAAATACACAGCTGTGGGGGGTGCTACTCACTCTCTAAATACACAGCTGTGGGGGGTGCTACTCACTCTCTAAATACACAGCTGTGGGGGGGTGCTATTCACTCTCTAAATACACAGCTGTGGGGGGTGCTACTCACTCTCTAAATACACAGCTGTGGGGGGGTGCTATTCACTCTCTAAATACACAGCTGTGGGGGGTGCTACTCACTCTAAATACACAGCTCTGGGGGGTGCTACTCACTCTCTAAATACACAGCTCTGGGGGGTGCTACTCACTCTCTGAATACACAGCTCTAGGGGGTGCTACTCACTTGGGTGTCTGGATGTCCTTCTGCTCCTTGGCGGCCTGCAGACAGGGCTGCACCACTTCCAGCAGCTTGATGAGCACATTGAGGATCCCACTGTTCTCCACCACCCTAGCACACGACAGCTTCAACTCCTACAGGAAACAGAAGACAGAATGGATCAGCATTCAGGGCCGGTGGGTGGGTGTGTGAGGAAGGAGTTACTGTGCATCTATTTCTCTGTCACAAAATAAGTTTGAGCAGTAGGATGTTTTTCTCTGTGTGTGTGTGTGTGTGTGTGTGTGTGTGTGTGTGTGTGTGTGTGTGTGTGTCCCCGTACCTCAAAGAGCAGTGTGAGCAGCAGGATGCGTGTTGCCAGGTTGGAGGCCTGGGGCAGGGTAGCCATCTGTCTGGTCCACTCGGACACTGTCTTGGTGTCACTGGTGGTCAGGGGTACTGCTGCCTTGATCAGCACGTCTGCTGCCTCCCACACCTATACAAGTCAACGTTAACATACTGTAGTAGAACACACCTTGACATTGCACACAGCAGGGTTTCCCAAACTCTGTCCTCCTGCTGGCCCCCCCTCCGCCATACAGGACAAAAAGAACTCACATAATTGGTGCAGAAGGTCACGAGGACACACCTACAGCTTATCGTCCAGAAGTTATTAGCAGAGTGACAACCTTTGCAATCTTCACTTCTCCGAGGCGTTCACCGGTTGGTATTACACATACCTGGTTGACGACCTGTCGTAGGATGAGGTCCCTGTACTCAGGGCCACTCCTCTTGATGGCGGTCATGAGCAAGTCACATAGACGGTAGACGGTGTCTGGCAGCTCGTCCAGCAGGTGGAAGCAGCCGGGCAGCATGGAGTCAGTGAAGGCGTGGAGCTCCGTACTGTCCAGGGGCTCGGCCTCCAAAAACCTCTCCAAACAGCGAGCCTCCTCCTCCTCCGTACGCTCCCTGGCTCTCCTGTCGTCCTCCTCGCGACGACGCGCCGCCTCCTGAGAGAAAGATGGAGTGAGGGAATGTGAGCACCTGTGGGGGTGAAGTGGTGTGGGCCCAGTTTCAGAAACAACCCCTAACCAATTTGTGTATAGATCTGAGAGCACTGTATAGATAAAATAATGTTTTCCACTAGCGCAAGCTGGCAGCTATACAGCGGATTACAGACTCATTTTCATTCAGGTACTGTTCCACTTAAAATTAACTATGCTACTTTTCAATTCGCTAGTCAGAAGAAGACAAAAAAAAAAAAAAAAAAAAAAAAAAAAAAGTCTGCCAAGCCCTCTAGATCAACATGCATCTTATAGCGATCTATTGACAGGACAGGAGCCTGTCAGTCAAAGCGAGCAATGACAGGGACACTGCTGTTTGACTGTCTGTCCCACCTCTGTACCTGGATGTGTGTGTTGTGGTTGTAGTCAAATTTCTTTACACTGAGGGCGAGAGCATGAATTTGCACGTCCCATATAATGGGAGTGAATTTGCATGTCCAATATAAAGTGGTAACGATGAGTCAAAATCCACTTAGCAAATTGTTTTCTGGCACATTCATTTATTTTCCATTTGCAGGCAGGGTCCGACATTAACGTTGGCCCGCTGGCAGTAAAAACATTTGGGCCTGTAACTTAAGCACATTTTTTCATTCCAGTTCAACATTTGCTTGCGATAGTAAACATACTAGCAAAATGCTGGCTACTGTTGATAGTCTACAAAAAGACACATAGCATTGGTCTTGACTAGCCTACTGTAGTCATGTTGATAACTCTTTTGGAACACTTGTCTTAAAGGGGCAGCATCCTATTTTCAAATCTTCTATTTACTGGGATTGAGGAACAGCAAGCTTGACTAGTTTATAAAAGATGTTGAATCCTCTTCACTGCAGGAACGATATTTAGGCTACTAGTCCAAAATATGATAAAAGAAAATTGTTTTAAACCTATTGATACTTATACATTATTTTCTAAAGATATTGATATAGGTCTAATGACTTAACCAGTGTTGACATTGGAGAAGTCAGCTGCTGCTTTCTGTGTAGCAATGCCCATGTTTAACACCCGATTCATTCTTATATCATACCTGTATTGTAGATAGCAGAGAAAATGTGTTAAAAGGAAGCTTGTGGAATAGTCCAAATATTTTTTGCCCTGTGATTGCTGTGTATAACAGCTGATGAAACTAACACTGTAAAAGTGGTATTTGCTGGTTGAAAATCTAATCTAGGATTAGATTGTGCCAGAGCACACCAAAATAGAGCTTGTTGGCTCAGGCATTTGAACCAGCAACCTTTAGGTTATTAGCCCAATGCTCATAACTGCTAGGCTACACACCTATCCAATACTTTCAGATCAACACAAATGCCTAGGGTGTATCGTAGACTCCACAGAACGTTTCTGGAGAGGGCCCTGGTTATTCATTCATGAGCCGTCGTCCATTCATTCAGCAATATGTTCTCTCCGTATGCCTGTGAGTGAGGGCGTGTCTAAGTGGGTGTGTGGTGGCGCACCTCGGGCGAATCAGAGCGCTGTTCCATGCTGACCTCTTGTCCCAGAGACATGGCGATGGCTCTCATCATCTGGTCCTCTTCTGACATGGTCATGTCCTATAGACAGACGAACAGAGTAGTCCACTTAATACACATTACGGGAGGGGACGTGTGTGTGTGTTCCTGTGGGTGTGTGTTCCTGTAGGTGCGTGCGTGTAAGATGAGCATATAATGTGTCAATGGAACGTGGATAAGTGTGCATGAGCTGTACTTGACTCAGTCAATTGCTCCCTTTCTGTGTGTTCCCACATAAGTATATATGTGGTCTTACCCTGACGGCTCCGCTGAGTAGAGGAGGAGGGTGTGTGAGCAGGTACTCTGTGGCCTGCTCCATGGTGCTGGTGTTAACCAGGGACTCCATGGCATGCTCTCTGGAAAAACCCATGTCCATCAGCTAGATACAGGAGAGAACAAGGGTTAAAAGAGGAGACAGACACAGAGATGTCACAGGACAGGGTTAGAGGAGAGACAGAGATGTCACAGGACAGGGTTAGAGGAGACACAGGTTCCATGAAAGACTGACCAGTTGAAAGCTATGATCCCTTATTGATGTCACTTGTTAAATCCACTTCAGTGTAGATGAAGGAGAGGAGACAGGTTAAAGAAGGACTTTTAAGCCTTGAGACAATTGAGAAGTGGATTGTGTATGTGTGCCATTCAGAGGGTGAATGGGCAAGGCAATAGGTGGTAGTAGGTGCCAGGCGCATCGGTTTGTGTCAAGAACTGCAACGCTACTGAGTTTTTCACACTAAGCAGTTTGTGTTTATCAAGAATGGTTCACCACCCAAAGGACATCCAGTCAACTTGGCACAACAGTGGGAAGCATTGGAGTCAACATGGGCCAGCATCCCTGTGGAACACTTGACACCTTGTAGAGTCCATGCCCCGACTAATTGAAGATGTTCTGAGGGCAAAAGGGAGGGGTTCAACTAAATATTAGGAAGGTGTTCTTAATGTTTTGTAAACTCACGAGTACATTCCAAAATCCTAACCTTCTACCCTGTTCTCATGCCTCAATGTTTTAAAATTCCATTTAACGTGTTTCACTTTAAAGTGTGCCTCCATCCTCCCACACTCCCTCCTGTTCCTCCTGACCCCCTTCAGCCTTGACCCCATTACAAACACAAGAGATCAGATTCAACTCTAGTCAAATGTGCGCTCGCGCCTATTCAGGCCGTCTAAAACACGCAAGTTCAGCGCAGCGTGTACATACTCAGAAAATAGACTAGGTATAAATAGTCTCCGTTCCTATTTTTCAGATTGCAGCTGGGTGTGGAGTCAGCTAGCTGTATACCTGCTGAAGCTGCTGCTGGTTGACGTTTGGCTGCCTCTCCCTGACTCCTCCCAGACCCTGTCATAACAACACAAAGTGGAGCAGTTCAAGGGGACAAGAGGTTTCATTTCAACCAATGCTAACAGTGCAGTGAATGTGCAACAGAAGCCATCAAATCAACGCTCTCAACAGTATCTAGCAATGCTAGCGGTTATAAACTGTCCCAAAGGTAAAGGAATCCAAGAACACACACGGACAGGACGGACAGCCACGCCCTCCTCACCTGCTGAAGCTGAGCCTGGTTAACCGGTGGCTCTCTCCTGGGAGTGGCGTTAGTGGAGTCCTCTGCTGCCTCCCCTGGTGCAGGTGGTTCTGTATTGCCTCCGATGGCCGGTCCTGGTTCTGACCCGGCAGGGCTCTCTCCTGCACTCACTGCTGCTCCAGGGGCCCCTCCTGATCCACCAGCACCTGGATTTTACATTCAAGTGTTATAAATCATAATGTGTTGTTGGATAGTTAGTGTGTTTATCCTTCATGTGTACAAAAACACATTGTATCAAATAATTCAGCCTTCACTGCCATTAATACAATGTAATGCTGACTTATTGAAAATAAACTATTCGCTCTCACCTGCAGAGGTGGGGCCTGCAGGCAGCGTCGAGGCCCCAGTACCTCCCTCCTCCTCTGGACGGGCCGTGCCCTCCCTCTCCTTGGCCAGGCGCTCCTGGAAGGAATGAATGAAATTTAATTACGTGCCACTAGTGACCATCCCTCAAAGGATTATCTGACACAATGAAAAGGAGTGTACATTACAATGATGTTCCACTGCACCATCCATATATATGAAGAAAAAAAAATAAAAAAAAAAAAAAATAATAATAATAATAATAATAATAATAATAAATATATATATATAAAAAAACACCTGGATGACAGGTTCTCCTCTCAGGATGTGGCACAGTATAGCTAACATGGACTCAGCCATGCGGCCCCCGTACACCTTAAGGGGCTTCCGGTTCCACAGGCTGCGTATGCAGCTGAACGCCGCCTGGATGGGAGGCAGAGAGAGAACAACATTTGTTTTCTTGTAACATTCATGTAACACACAGTCTTGTGGGGACACACAATTCAGTCCCGTTCAAAATCCTATTTTCCCTAACCCCTAACCCTAAATCATAACCTAAGCCAAAAACCTAACCTTAACCCCCCTAGAAATATAATTTGATCTTGTGGGGACTAACAAAATTTCCCTAGTTGGTCAAATGTTTGTTTACTATTCTTGTGGAGACTTCTGGTCCCCACAAGAAGTTAAACACGTCCGGGGGAAAGAAACACATACACACCACTAACTAATCCCCCTACCTTCTGAGTGACTATGAGGAATCGCAGGGCGCTGAACTGGGGGGTGGTGGGTGTGACCCCGGGGACCTTGACAGGCAGGCTATGGGGTGAGTCCAGCACAGTACTGGGGTTCACCATCTTCTCCACCAGCATGAGCCAGGCATCCAGGAACTCCCCTGTCCCATCTGGCAGCTCTGCATGTTCCAAACCCTCAGAGACAGGCACCTTACCACCCATAGACAGGGCCCAGTTAAATGTCCTGCGGAGGGGAAAGGAGAGATGTGTCAGTGCCGCTGGGCAGAGAAACATGACCTCTGGTTGGATACACTCACAATTATGGACCCGAATTTGTCCTGGTCAGGGAACAAACTCATAATCATTATATTGACAACCCTGACAAGAAGGTAAATGTACAGTCAGTCAGGTATTAATGGTCTGAGCTGAGCAGCAACAGTAATAAGCCTGGTTGTAGCTACAGGTGGTCTGACAAATTGAAAGGAAAGAAGCACCAGTAAGTCAGTCAGCTATTAACTGATGGTGGTCTACTTACTGGAAGAGTGCGTCGTGTCCTCCGGAGCAGAAGAACTTCTGCAGCATGAGGTGATAGGGGTACTTCCTCTCATCAAATAGCATGGGGGACGTGAAACCCACAGAGCAGATGAAGAACGTCAGCCTGGAGGGATAGAGAGCGAGAGGAGACATCAGTGGAGTACCTGAAACGAGGGGTGGGGGTGTAGGGGTAACAGTGGAGTACCTGAAACGAGGGGTGGGGGTGTAGGGGTAACAGTAGAGTACCTGAAACGAGGGGTGGGGGTGTAGGGGTAACAGTAGAGTACCTGAAACGAGGGGTGGGGGTGTAGGGGTAACAGTGGAGTACCTGAAACGAGGGGTGGGGGTGTAGGGCGGGGGCTGCCAGCTAAGACCCTTGGTGAGCAGCTTGGTGAGGGAGGAGGCGGTGGCCCGTGCGGCGGGGGTGGGGGCCGTGCCCGTGCTGGTGGCGTGGTGAGAGCGACGCTGGCGGACCGGAGAGCCCACACACAACTTCACCAGCAGTCCAAAGAGCTCGGCCAGAGCCCGGCCCAGACGAGACGACGCTGGAGTAGAGAGAGGGAAGTTAACACACCAGGATGACAGAGACAGAATCAGCAGTCTGAACAGATGTGGTTCAACCTTCACCAGAGAGTTACAGACATAGGAAACATACATCCTTTCTTCACTTGTGCAGAGATTCTGACAGTACATTGCTGTGTTTGGTGGGACTAAGTACGGTGTGAAAAAATAATAGAAAGAAAAAGCAAACTCCTGAATGTCCTCACCGGAGAGCAGGGGTTTGATCTGCTTGATGCGTGTGGCCATGGCGGGGGTCAGTTTGGACTTGGTCTTTGGGTCGGAGGTGCCGGCGGTGGGCTCGTCAGTCTCCATGGGGGCTAGCGTGTCCCCGTCCAACCCCATACCTTCCAGGAGACACGTGGCAGAGGGGTCCACAGCAACGGCCTCAGACTCAGCTAGAGTGAGGAGGGGGTTAGTGGTTAGAGCTAGGGTTGGCTGTGCTGGAAGAGAACGTTTGGCTAAAATATGCTTCTACATTCTTTTCTTGCACAAACGATGCATCATTCTCAACGATAACATTTTATTTTGGTTGTTTTGCAGTAGAAGGGGGGTCTCCGTTACCAGTTCTCCTGGATCCAGAGGCGGAAGTGGTGGCTGTGGTGCTGCCAGACGGCTTCTCCTCCTTGGGAACAAGCTTCTGCATGTCAGCCTGGCCGAACTCACAGCCTGGGGGGAGACTAGGAGGGGGGGGGGGGGGGAGACAGGGAGAGAGAGAGAGAGTTAGTGTGTTCTGTCCACTGACTGAATGCTGAGGAAGAGATACAGCCACACACAGAGAGATGGAGGGGGAGAGAGAGAACCCCAAGAGGGATAAAGAGAGCTAGAGCCAGGAGGAGAGAGAGAGGGTATCAGACAGGCTTAAAGGTAATGTACCTGTTGGGTGTGCAGAGGGACAGCAGCACAGTGCTCTCCCAGACCAGAGAGCAGTAGAGCTGGCTCAGCTTGTTGAGAACACTCAGACCCAGCTGGGAGCCCCACTGGTTCACACTGATGGCCCTGATCTCACTCTGCACAACACACAGGGGAAGCGAGGGGACAGTTAATGCACACACCTAGGCACACCAAAACTAAACCACTCACAGTCAAGCAACTCCTCCCAACAATGACCTCAAAATACAGAGGTGGTGCTCCCTAAATCCACAGATACAGTGCTCCCTCTCTATAGTTGGTTGATTATATGTTGCGAACATATTATATGTCAGAACCTAATCTGCAGCCTCTACTTTGTGGGCTACAGGTATGGTGTGACATAACGAGAGGTCCTTGCTGATTGGTTTCCAGGCATCTTACCTGTCCTACCCTGCAGGTGTGCACGAACATCAGGATATAAGCGTGCGCAGCAGTGAGCGCGTGCAGCAGTGGCGTGGCGCGGGCAGACAGCGTGGCGTCTGTCACGTGACCGGCGTTGGCAAGCTCTCGGAGCAGCACGGAACCCCCGGGGACCTCGATGGGGCGGTGGAGTGGCTCGAGGGCCGACAGGATGCTGTCCAGTTGACACAGCCCCTCCTGGAGCACCTTAGGCTCATGGGACAGGGTCTGGGGACCACGGGACGACACACAAAGCTTCAGTATCAATACAGCACAATCACAGGGATCAGAGACTAAACTGGATTCCATTTAACAGGTCTCCATGGAGGAGTTTACCATCACAATATAACAGGTCATATATTCCAAAGACTCTATAGTACATCTTTCAGCTCTGCTTGAGATGGATCATTAACAAATGTGCTGAAATCAAATCCCCACATCTCTTACAGAGCCCGGCTACAGCCTGGCAGGCTTCCTATCCACAGATCATAACCACACACCTCCCATCCCAACACGCGCATATCCCCAGTGTCAGGTCTCACCAGTATGGACTTGCAGACCCCGGCTACAGCCTGGCAGGCAGCTGATGTGGGGAAGTCGATGGGCAGGTTGGGCAGACCCAGGATAGAGACTAGGGGCAGGAGACCCTTCTGGTTGACAAACTCCTGACAGTGGTCGTCTGTCGTGTTGTTACTCAGGATCGACTCCACAAACTTCATCTGGGAAGGAACACAACAGAGGAAGGTTCAGTGGTATGGAATCAAATGTAATTTTATTGGTCAAACTTTGGTCAAACTGTTCCTAGCTCCAACAGAGCAGTAGTATCTAACAATGTCGGAGTGGCATTGACAAGAATACAGTATATACATATGAAATGAACATTATTAAAGTGACCAGTGTTTCCATGTCTATGTACATAGGGCAGCAACCTCTACGGTGCAGGGTTGAATAATCGGGTGGTAGCTGGCTAGTGACTAAGGACGTTACAAAAAGTGTTTGATAAGCCAATAGTAGTAGTAAAAGTCTGCACACCGTTAAATGCTACCAGAAGTCATTATTTTGTACAAATGTTCAGATTAATTTGAACACAAGAGAAACAAATGTCATAATGTGATCTAGAATTGTCTGTCATCACTTCATTGACCATTTTTGCTGAGCGTAAAGGGACTTGATTAAGTGGGCTTTATTGCAGGTGACTAAAATAACCAGAGAACGTGCATCAACACACATACCACATTCAGAATGTAATCCATCAGAGGAATTGGTATCCTCTGTTCAGTGCCAACAACCCTATAGGAAAAAGGACCAAAACACCATTATCCCAACTCCCGATCACAAACATGAAACAAAATGGAAATACATATAATTGATATATGAATATAGGGGTGGGGTGGGGGAGAAATAATAATATCAGGAGCAATAAATCCTGAATTGATCAGGAAGAATCACCACTGATTTGCTATGTCATACAGTTCGACTGGGACTGACTGTCTGTTGATCTCTGGCTCCCCCTGCTGCTGGGTGAAGGTATGGAGCGCCTCCTCTTCCTCCTCGTCTTCGCTGGAGGCCTCCTCGGCTGCGTGGGAGGAGCGGGCAGGGGGCGCGGTGACGGCGCCATCAGTCTTCTGGATAGAGGGCTTCTGACAGATGTACTCCGGGGCTCGGCCCAGGTTACATATCTCCTCCAGTAACTGGGAGAGGACAGTTTACCTTTTAGTAATTTAGCAGACGCTCCTATACAGAGCGACTTACAGTTCATCCATCTTAAGATAGCTAGGTGGGATAACCACATATCACAGTAAGGACATTCTTTCTCAATACCGTAAAACCCCCTCCTGTTCAGATCACATGGCCCAGGTTACAGAAACAAGAATGTTGTGCTACTAATTCACTGTGCCGTTTTCAAGGTTTACCTATAGAATTAGGATCTAGTTTTATGTGACCTGAACCAGTTGAACTCTGTTCCCTAGTTAAAAGCAGCAACAAGAGCTCAGTTCTTCCTGGTCAAGTCACATGCCGAGTTAAAACTACAAGCCTAGACATGATCAATGGTAGGGACGGGCATTTGAATGAGTGCTTGAACACATACTAAAATGATTTTGAGTAATTGAGGACTCGCATGTTACCGTGAAATGGGGCTGGAGGCCAAAAAGGTTTGCAGTATGCTTAAGGTTGTTCCAATTACTGGTGGTTCTGATGCACACTGCACTTGACATATTTCAAACAATAAACATCTTACAGTTGGAAATTATGTCAGTGCTTATACACTTAACCTGCTAAAATAGTTATATTTGTAAATTGGAGTACTTGTATTCGATTATTAGTAATCGAATACAAACCTGTACTGGAGTACTCCCGTCCCTGATCAATGGCGCTGATCATTTCAGTTTTTCCAGGCCTCCTGTCATTGTAAACCCACCTTGATGATGGCAGTAGTGGCGTCAGTCTTTAGAGTGGGTTGGTGTCTCATCAGTTCATCCACAGCACTGCCCAGATTGGACGCTGTATCTCCTGAACACATACACCGCAGCATGGTTACATACAGACATCTGAATCAACAGTGTAGTGTCACCATAATACACTGAATAAAAATATATAACGCAACATGTAAAGTGTTGGTCGCATGTTTCATGAGCTGAAATAAAAGATCCCAGAAATGTTCCATACGCACAAAAAGCTTATGTACACTAAATCGATCCACCCGACAGGTGTGGCATATCAAGAAGCTGATTAAACAGCATGATCATTACACAGGTGCACCACTAAAATGTGTCCCACAACACAATGCCACAGACGTCTCAAGTTCTGAAGGAGCGTGCAACTGGCATGCCGACTGCAGGAATGTCCACCACAGCTGTTGCCAGAGAATGTAATGTTAATTTGTCTACCATAAGCCGGCTCCAACGTCGTTATTTTGAGAATTTGGCAGTACGTCCAACCGGACTCCATAGATTAGGGTCTAATGAATGTATTTCAATTGACTGATTTCCTTATATGAACTGTAAATCTGTAAAATCTTTGAAATTGTTGAGTTCATATTTTCCTATAACACACACCTATTTTTCAACAGCGTGAATAGTGTCCCAATATACTAGCTTCCTTTAAGTTAACACATCTTGCTCTCAAAGGTCTCTCTCGCCGTACTGGATTGCTATAACAAACACAGACGCGTCACCAACTCACCCAGAGGGTCAGAGCTGCGGCGCCGTCTCATGGCAGGCAGGTAGTCAGGTGACAGCAACACCTTGAAGAGGCGCTCAAAGGGCTGGCATTGGACGAAGGAGTGCAGGCCTCGCGCGTTCAGGCACAAGGCACTGAACACGTTAGGGAGAGAACCAAGCACTTCCCGGGTGGCCGGGACCTGCAGAGAGAGAGACTGTGAGAGAGAGAAAAGGGAGAAAGAGAGAAAAAGGGGAGGAAGAGAGAGAGCGAGTGAGAGACAGAGTGGCGAGGGTAGGGAACAACTGGGAGGAAGGGGACTGGGAAGGAAGAAAAGGAGGGTAGGGAAGGAGAGAAAGAGGGTACGGGGAGGGGGGGGGTACGAAGGTAGGGTGAACGGAAAGGCAATCAGGAGCAGGGGGAAAACAGGAGGAAAGAGTGAGGGAGGAAATGAAGCGGTGAAACCAAGGAAAGAGAATGACTGTTTAATGCAATGCTGTGTGACAGAGAGGAGATGGAGGAGGAGGCAGTGTAGGGGCTACATCCACTGGCTACACTGTTGTTTATGTATGACCCTGCTGAAAAAGAAAATGTGACATTTAAACATGTCAAATGTGTAGGAGAAGACAAGAGGGATATGAGAGGGGGGGGGGCAGTGGAAATGAGGGGGGGTTCCGCTGAGCGACTGAGGGAGAGATAAGATGGAGAAAAGAAAAGAGAGAGAATCCGCACTCAGACACCGGCGACAAAACCTTTCCCCTCGCACTAATCAAAGCAAACCTGCATTGACGATCATGGAGTGGACATTGAATATCCCGCTTTGTGTTCCTATCCAACAATGCTCTATTTCCTACGCTCCATTTCACCCAGCCAACCAGAAAAATGTTGGGAGGGACAGTGATCGGTTTAGATTGGTTTAAATCCTTCCACATTTAAGTGGGGGGAGAAAGGGGATTGGATGTTATATTCATGCTTACACTTGCAGAAATGTTTTCTTGTGACTAGTGCCTGAATGCGGGGTGAGCTGAGCCGAGAGGGGAGGGAGCGCTGTGGGACTCACGTCTTTGATGAGCAGGGCATGCAGCATGACATCAGTCAGGCCGTTATCCTGCAGGGAGGAGAGCAGAGACGGCTCCTGGAACACAAACACTGTCACCACCTCCGTCGCTGTGGTGATGGAGAGAGGGGGGGGGGGGGGGGGCCAAGAGATATATATATTTTTTTTGTACTATTTATACCATTATTTTCTGCCTCTTAACATCAACATGGCATACTGTATGCTTTGATGGACTTTGTAGAATTGTCTCAATCATCAAGTGATATTACTAAACAATCTAATGCATCTCATCCAAGATTCCTCTGAAGCATGTTGTGTGACTCAGCACTCACCCAGTAGGAAGAGAGAAGGTCCATAGTACTCTGCATTACTGATGATGTGCTTGAGTGAGGTAGGCAAGGACCCATCCATGACTGGAGGAGAGATGCCATACAGAGCGACCAGGAGGTTAGTCAGGCTATGTCCAGGGGGAATTCATACCATACATTTACATAATGTTTTGATGAAGCACCATTACCTATTATAAGCATTACAACCTTAACCCATCTGACCATATAGGACCAGTTTCCCCCAGATAGCTGAAGTCTAGAGTATTTCCATTGATCATGCTTTTTAGAGTGTGGTAATCATAGCTCATCACCGTGACGGATGCCATCAGAGAAGGCAGGGTCCTGGATGGCTTTCTTCAAGAAGTTTAACATTGACTTCAACAGAGCTGCTCTCTGTGGAATACACTGCACGCCTGGAGGGAGAGAACACATAGATGGAACACATAGGAGTGTGCGCGCCTGTGTGTGTGCGCGCTTGACTGAGCGTGTGATAGTCTAAGCTGAGAGTGTTTGTTCATGTGCGTTCCTATGCGTATGTACCTGTGCGGGGTGTGCTGGCAGTGCTGCTCTGTGCTCGGTGGTCTGCTTCAGGTCTGGAGCCAGACGACGTTGAGGGACCAGGGCTGCTCTCCATCCTCTCTTCTGGCACTGATAGGAAGACAGTTTTAGCAACCACAACACACAGCCACAATGCCAACCCACACAGCCAGCAGCCGCAACACCACCCAACACAGCCATAACACCACCCAACACAGCCATAACACCAGAGCCGACAGCCATAACACCAGAGCCGACAGCCATAACACCAGAGCCGACAGCCATAACACCAGAGCCGACAGCCATAACACCAGCGCCGACAGCCATAACACCAGAGCCGACAGCCATAACACCAGAGCCGACAGCCATAACACCAGAGCCGACAGCCATAACACCAGAGCCGACAGCCATAACACCAGAGCCGACAGCCATAACACCAGAGCCGACAGCCATAACACCAGAGCCGACAGCCATAACACCAGAGCCGACAGCCATAACACCAGAGCCGACAGCCATAACACCAGAGCCGACAGCCATAACACCAGAGCCGACAGCCATAACACCAGAGCCGACAGCCATAACACCAGAGCCGACAGCCATAACACCAGAGCCGACAGCCATAACACCAGAGCCGACAGCCATAACACCAGAGCCGACAGCCATAACACCAGAGCCGACAGCCATAACACCAGAGCCGACAGCCATAACACCAGAGCCGACAGCCATAACACCAGAGCCGACAGCCATAACACCAGAGCCGACAGCCATAACACCAGAGCCGACAGCCATAACACCAGAGCCGACAGCCATAACACCAGAGCCGACAGCCATAACACCAGAGCCGACAGCCATAACACCAGAGCCGACAACTCTGATCTATATTATCATCCATAACAAAAATGTAGGCCATTTAACTCTTTTCATTCTAGTTTTGGGAGATCATTAGTTTGTTGGTATTGCCCATAACACTACTAATATAACCATTCTTGGACAGTACCTCCACATACAGTTTAACACTCAACAAAAGTCAATCAAACAGATCTATATTGACTGAGCAAATAAAGGTATACGTTTTTTTACTAACACCTTAGAACTAGTGCTACTATAAGCATGTTGATCCCCAAATATGGTCTCTTCAACAAATGTAGGCCTATAGCCCAATGTACAGAACAGTTGATTGACAACAATAGAAAAGGAGCCTACAGCTTTCTGACTGGCCGTCCCTCTCCGTGTCCATGTCCGTGTCCATGTCCGTGTCCATGTCCTCAGATTCCACAGTAGAGTTAGGTCTCTGGATCTTGGGCTTGATGACAAAAGGACACTCTTTTCTCGACAGGTCCACCTCATGCTGCATAGAGAGAGAGGGGGAGGGAGAGAGAGGGGGGGAGGGAGAGAGAGGGAAAGAGGGAGAGAGAGGGAAAGAGGGAGAGAGAGAGAGAGGGAAAGAGAGAGAGAGGGAAAGAGGGGGAGGGAGAGAGGGGGAGGGAGAGAGGGGGAGGGAGAGGCGAGAGAGAGAGAGGCGAGAGAGAGAGAGAGAGAGAGAGAGAGAGAGAGAGCGAGAGAGAGAGAGCGAGAGAGGGGGGGGGGGAGAAAGAGAGGGGGAGAGAAAGAGAGGGAGAAAGAAAGAGAGGGAGAGAGAACAGGAGTTTGGCACATGGTTGTTCCAGCCGTGACTCTGAGCAGAGTACAGATCCCCTAGAGTGCTGAGTCAGATCCCAAGCAGTGATGTGCGTCATTACCAACACCAGTCATTTTTGCAACACATTTACTATTTCCCAGGTGGGTCACAAAAGCCCACAAAGCAACTTCCAAGCCCTCTGGCACCAACATGTCAATTTAAACTAATAGAAGCGTTTTCGGCTCGCGGCAACAGAGATGGACAGAGGAGCCTGCCATGCATATACAATGGTAGGTAAAAAAACTTGTGTGTTAGGTATGTATGTGCGTGCGTACAGGACCCTACCTCTAGCCTGCTGATGAAGATAGTAAGGCCGGTATGTGACTGGAAGGCTGCCATGTCCAGGTTGGTGATGAGGTCCACCACTCGAACAGCACGTGTGACAAACGTGATCTGGTCCTGCTCGTCCCCCAGGAACTTGATCACCTACAGAGGGAGGGGGGAGGGAGCTGAGACTGCGTGGACAAAAGTGTGCTTGGTGAGAAGAAGCCAGGTCGGAGATGAGAAACTGTTTCTTTACCTTGAGCAGGGCTTCCATCATCCCACAGGACACCAGGGCCTCCCCCCCAGCGTCATAGCTGGCCAGGTGGTAGAGGAAGGAGAACAGCGCCGTGGCAAACTGGTGCGGGTAAGGCTCCATCAGAGGGTCTGAGGAGACAAACACACCCACCGCAGGAGGTTAGAGGCACAGTCAGCAATATTGGTTTCTGTTCAACGGTGACTTCAATCAGATATTTGTGTTGCAGGCCTTTAGGTGCAGTTGCCCATTTGCTTCCTAGAACTGGATTATACTTCGTCACGCAGACAGGCATAGTGACGGGAGACAAATACACATGGACCCATGTAGAAAATATCTTAAGAGTTTCTTTTCAGAGCTTAGTACAACAGTCATATCGGACCATAACCCCAGATCTCAAGTTGTGTTACTCCATTGTTTGTGCCCATCTAATTAAGTCGCTCTGGATAAGAGTGTCTGCTAAATGACTAAAATGTAAATGTATGTGTTCCCAAGTTCAAATCGACCAAAGATCCTCTTCACTTGACAGATAACTCACCGATCATGGCCTGTATGCAGTTCCGTACCAGTACAGGCAGGAAGCCGTGGTAGGAGGCTGTGCCGGTGCAGTCTATGATGTTGGACAGCTTGGGTGTCCTCTCCAGGTGCACTATGGATGTTAAGGTGCGTAAAGACGCTGCCTTTATGTCCTGAGGAAAGATATAGGGTATTCATGAAACTACAGAGCTGCTTATAAGACAACATATACGCCAAAAGGTCTGTTTTCATGGACTTCTCAGGGTATCATTATTTCCAGGACTTTCCATGACTGTAGGAACTATTTAGGGACATATACAATGCCAAGATAATCATGATTATATCGTCATGCAATTCCAAAACATTGGACAAAATCTGAACACAAACCACATTGCAATCATATTGTAATAATCACCGTCTTGTATTCGTTACATCAACTACAATCCAGTGACATCTGATACTGGTCTATAACAATATGATAGAAGCACAATATTGGCTCCAATTTCACACCTACTATTGGTATGTGACACAGACCCACCAACCCATTAGCGGCAGAGGACAGCAGGATAGACAGGGGAAAGGAGAGGGGGAAAAGAGAGGTGGAAAAGTAATTTCTTACCACTAGCTGTTTGTCTGTAATCTGTAGCACATCCACCAGCTCCTCTATCAAGCCGTTGTAGAGAATACTGTTAGCCGACTCCTGGAGTGCATTGGAGTAAACTGTGGAGGGAGAGAACACAACTATACAATTAGATGAAATTAATTAACTGTATTGATCCCCAGAGGAAAATTTGGATTTGATACATCAGACACAGACAAGCACACAGGTAAACATCAGAGCACAGACATAAGCATTGACTGCCGACTGAACATTGAATTTGGAATGGTGGAGAAAATCACCATATCACTGGCAGTAAATGACAGTTTGAGAGGCTGGAAAAGCTCTATATAAATTCAATCAATTATAAGCTCTTTTGAACTATATTGAAGCAGTACACACAATACACTCCCTCTTACCCAGTATAGAGATGGCGTGTAGCCTGGCCTGTACGGCCTGTAGTCTCTTTTTGTGGTTGGAGAAGCCATGGGCCAGTCTGATGTGTGTGAACAGCAGGGTCTGCTTGTCTTTAGGGATGTTGTACATCACTGTCAGAGACTCCATGATCTCACTGGGACTCTCGGAGATCTAGAAAGACAACAGGGAACAATGTGAAAAGGACAAGATGGAACGTCTGAATTTTGCCTGGGGGAATAGGTTGGTTTCTTTAATATAAATGTAGTGCATTCCGAAAGTGTTAAGACCCCTTGACTTTTTCAACATTTTGTGACGTTACAGCCTTATTCTAGAATTGATTTTTTTATTATTTTTTTTTAATATCCCCCAATCTACATACAATCCCCTAAATGACAAAGCAAAAACAGGTTTTTAGAATTTTTTGATATTTAGAGACTTGTCCCGAAGCCATTCCTTCATTGCCTTGGCTGTGTGCTTAGGGTTGTTGTCCTGTTGGAAGGTGAACCTTCGCCCCAGTCTGAGGTCCCAAGCGCTCTGGAGCAGGTTTTCATCAAGAATCTCTTTGCGCTTTGCTTCGTTCATATTTGCCTCGAACCTGACTAGTCTTCCAGTCTCTGCCACTGAAAAACATCCCACAGTATGATGCTGCCAGCACCATGCTTCACCGTAGGGATGGTTCCAGGTTTCCTTCAGATGTGACGCTTGGCATTCAGGCCAAAGAATTCAATCTTGGTTCATCAGACCAGAGAATCTTGTTTCTCATGGTCTGAGAGTCCTTTAGGTGCCTTTTGGAAAACTCCAAGCGGGCTGTCATGTGCCTTTTACTGAGGGGAGGCTTCCGTCTGCCACTCTACCATAAAGGCCTGATTGGTTTAGTGCTTTAGATATGTTTGTCCTTCTGGAAGGTTCTCCCATCTCCACAGAGTAACTCTGGAGCACTGTCAGTGACCATCTCCATGACCAAGGCCCTTCTCCCCGGCTCTAGAGAGTCTTGGTGGTTTTAAAATTCTTCCATTTAAGAATGATGAAGGCCACTGTGTTCTTTGGGACCTTCAATGCTGCAGAACTGTTTTGGTACCCTTCCCCAGATCTGTGCCTTCACACAATCCTGTCTCGGAGCTCTACGGACAATTTCTTCGACCTAATGGCTTGGTTTTAGCTCTGACATGCACTGTCAACTGTGGGGCATTTTCAAATAATGTCCAACCAATTGAATCGACCACAGGTGGACTCCAGTCAAGTTGTAGAAACATCTCAAGGATGATCAATAGAAACAGGAAGCACCTGAGCTCAATGTCGAGTCTCATAGCAAACGGTCTGAATACTTTAATAGATTTGCAAAAATAAAACCTTTTTCACTTTGTCATTATGGGGTAGTGTGTAGATTGCTGAGGATATATATATTTTAAATACATTTTAGAAACAGGCTGTAACGTAATGTGGAAAAGGGGAAGGGGTCTGAATACTTTCCGAAAGCACTGTAGGATCAATGTCAGAAAAGCAACTTCGTCCTAAACTAATTGAAGGGTAAATTGACTATTGTTCACAGTCTTCTGTTAAATGAATTGAATGCTCTGAGGATATAGACAACATTTGTTGCTTACCTTGTCAAGCTGTTCGATGTGAATGTAGTGTAGTGTGTTACTGCTGGTCTGTTGGGCGGAGGGGAAGTTCAAACATTACTTACTAAAGACCAGGGACATGCATTAGTTCCACACTAATATTTGTTTTCTGGTACAGTACAAGGAAATGTGTCAGTGTTTACCTTCCTCTCCACTTTGACCTCAGGGCCAGGTTCAGCGTAGAACTCAAAGTGCAGTGTAGTGGCACTGGTGGGATACTTCTACTCAGGTCACCATTACGGAGATGGGGGAGGCCAAGAAAAGAGATGTGGAAGGAGAGGGATGCCACCAAAGAGGGGGCAGGGGGAGAGAGAGGGGGATAGGGAGGGGTGAGGGATGCAAACAGAGGAGAGGATAGGTGAGTCGGGGGGGGGGGGGTTGATAAATCGAGCATCGTTAGTATTATTTGACAGTCATAATGGGAACTGTGATCATTAAAGCAAATGAGCCAATTGTCTGGAGACAGCTAGCCTTTTTAGATTGTGACAATGATAAATGTTCAGCCTCACCGTCATAGGCAGGTCCCTGCAGCACTCGGCCAGACCGAAGCCATTCTCCTTGCCTCCCCAACTCTACGGGGATGACAAAAATCACACACTCACCCATACAACTTCATTACCTAGGCTAAAAATCAAGGCACATATTAACGGACAATACCTTCTACTCTACACGGTTGGCCAGTTGGTTTTGAAATACAACCCAAAGCGCTAACAGCAAAATAAGCTGACGCTTGTATGTTGAGTAAGACCGAAAGCCAAAAACAAACAGCTATGTCACTTATAATCAAAGTTTAGTCCGCTTAACATGGACATGCATAAACAAGCATGTCTTCATAGACGGCAACCTTGCGACTAGCTCTTAGGAAACTCTGTACTATTTTTTACACTATTAGCTCAGGAAATGTTGAGTAATTACATACCGCCGGGAAGAACTATTGGATATCAGTGGCGGTAACTCACCAACATTTGTTTTTTTACAAGCCTCTCGCTACACCCGCAATAACATCTGTTAACATGTGTATGTGACCAATAAAATAATAATTTGATCTGATAACACTTTCTCCTTCTGCCACCTGTATGGTACCTCAGCCAGATGTTGTAGGCGTGCCAGTAGAGGGGTCCTCTTGTCAGAGCCTAGTCTGGTGATGTAGTTGGAGCGTTTACTGAACACGTACAGGAGGTTCAGCACAGACAGCACCACCTGCATGTCACACGACGCTAAAAGGGTGGTCAAGTGCTGTGAGGAGAGAAATTGAAAGACTGATTGGCTCATTCCACCTAGGTTTGTGACAGGTGCATCACCCAGAGAGAATGAGACAGTTTATTAATGTAACCTTTATTCAGGACACGTTATTGCAATGTGTCTCCTAGATTATTTTTCCAAAGGCCTCCAAAAGCAATGCCTAGGCCCTCTGGCACCAAAACAGTCCATTTAAACCAAGAGGTAAAACTATTTTAGGCAGGGGGGTCCCAATAGAGCTAGGCAGGGAGGCCCCCTTCACCCACACAATGGGAGAGGAAACCGGGTCATTTTGAACAAATGGATAATGTCAGAAGGGACCAAATGTTTCAAGGAAGTGAAAAGGGGAGGCGGCCTGAACCTGTCCAATAAGAAGTTTAATATTTAGTATGCCCTACTGAACATGACCCGGTCATTGTGTTAACTGGAGAGTGGTCCTACTGCCCCTGGTCATTGTGTTAACTGGAGAGTGGTCCTACTGCCCCTGGTCATTGTGTTAACTGGAGTGGTCCTACTTGTCCCTGGTCATTGTGTTAACTGGAGAGGTCCTACTCCTACCTCTATTGAGCTGTAGAGGTGCCTGGAGAAGCTGTACTCGATGAGCAGGGCGGTGAAGTTGAGCACGGCCAGCAGCAGGGCTTTGAGTTGTCCGTTGTCCGGCCGGTCACACACCAGTAGCCAGGACATGTTCTCCACCGTCTGGCCCGCGTCACACAGGATGCCATCGAAGCGGTCCAGCAGGTCCACCCAGTGGTACAGCTCACACTGGAGGAGAGGGAAAGGTGAGGACTCTAGAAATCACTTTGGATAGAAGTAACATTCTACTGATCAGTAGAATGGGCCACGTTCAGCAGAAAAACGTTGTAGATAAATGTCAAGAATGTAGAGGTTACATGTCAGAGGATTGTTTGTTTTACAGCACAGGTGAACGAGGATATGTCCCTGGTGACCAATTCAGGGTCATGTTGGTTTAATACACAGTGCTGGTTTCCCAGACCCAGACAAAGCCTGGTCCTGGACTAAAATGCATGATATTAAATTGAGGAGGAAGCTTAAAACAATTTCTTTAACTGGTTCTGGGAAATCTGAAACATTTCTATATATTTACCTGATCAGGTAAGGTACCGCCTCTGTATGAAAATGTGATCTAATACCCAGAAGTGTGACGTTAACAAATCATTTGATAAGTGCCTTTCCCTCCCCTAGGTAATTTACCCTCCTTCTCACCTTGCCAATATTCCAAGTCTTGATGTGCTGCAGCTCCAAAAGAAGTTGCTCGTCGCTGCATCCCTTGAGCTTCTCTATGAGTGTCCTACAGTCCGCAGGCTGTGAGGCCAAGAGAGCGAGAGAGAGAGAGAGAGAGAGAGAGAGAGAGGAGTTGGAGGGTGGTAGAGAGAGGGGGGAGTACTATGAAGGACATGTACGGAGAGTGCAGGCCTGGGGACCTCCTAGTGAGTCCAAGAGACACCATCATGATGCATACTCACAGCTTCAGTGGGCGTTTTCTTTAACTTGCTTCTGTCGACCTTCATTGTCAATAGCTTCTATCTGATGCTCCTGTTGGAATGCAGAACATAATAGATTAACATGCAGTCTGTAGAAAATGCACGTGTTTCCATGGAAATTGTGCTGTTACGTACAGTTGCATAATGCATATTTAGCAACAACATAAATGAGCAGTCTGAAATGGATACAATGCGTATTTTAGAGAAAAAATATACAAGTGTCACTTACAGTTAAGTAATTTGGCAATACCCACTTAACAGCATGTTTCATTCACAATGCCTAAAACAAGACAAAGACAGTCATTCACATTATAATAAAGATACATTTTCTCCTGTGTCAAGGCACTAATATCCCTAGAAGCCTTTTAACACTTGTAAGGGAGAGAATAGTGAGAAGTTTCAGATGCACTTGTCTAACCATAACTAACCCATTTTGACATTAAGACCTAATAAAAAAAAATCATTCCTCCCATGAAAAATGGGCGTCTCTTGTCTAACCAGGGGTCGTGTTAACACAGAAAGCTGCGTTTTTCCATTTAGAAAAGAAAAAATGCATAAGCAATATATTGCTTCATTTTGTAAACGCAGATCTATAATGCTTCTTGTTGTAATTTCTGCATCAGACTAATTTGACCCTTCAGTTGCAATTCACTCAGATGAGAATCAATCAGCAGCAGCTGATGTCTAGCTACTTTTCTCAGGTGCTTTTCTCAATTAAAAATGCCAGATTAACTTCAAGCAAGACATTAGGAAATGTAGCTTGCATTAGAAATATTTTTTAATTCTAAGCTCATTTAATAGTGAGGCTGCTAGCCAAATAGCGTTGTACTTCTGTTGTCATCTGAAGAAAATGAAGCCATTTTACGCCGACAATTATAGTTGCATGCCACCGATCACTCAATGAAGCAAAAAAAAACCACTTTACTTTTAATATAGAAACGCAGGTGAAATGGTTTAAAATGCCAATTTTGGGGATGGTCTGCGTTTAGAAAATGTGGATTTCTTAACTCTAAAGCCACCCCTGCCAACACAGACAGACCAAGGAAGGCCTAGCTAGATAAATCAAATTGCTCAGTGGTGCAGACTCCAATCAGGTAGCCTATACAATAAGGTAACAGTCAGCAGTCTGGACACAGCTTCTGAGCAAGACAGCCAAGCGTGGGTTCAAAAGTATAGGCCTATGGATAGTTGCGCATTCACACAGTTCCAATCAATACAATGTTGAGAAACATGACACATTTCCACCAGTATTTATCTGAGCAACATATCAAACATCGGTCATTTTCACATTCTCTCTAAAAGGCTTGGTTCACTACAAACCCCAGACAAATAAGAAAGACTATGGCTGCCTGCTACACTCAACCTGTTTGCAATTGACTGGATTCAGGGGATTTGTTCAGCTGGTTTCCAGCATTTGAAGCCCTTGCTGATACAATCGCTTGATGAACAAGCTAACTAGCATATTATCTATATTAATCTACATTGCAACATAACGGAATAGCTGAACGATTCCCGCACAAAACTAGTCAAAAATAGCAACCGTTACCAGTTTCATGTCTTGAACCTGTCAGGGCAAGTGCTTCAAAAGCATTCAAACGTTTGCATTGAAAATACAATGAATGTTCACCAATAGACAGTAGAATCTGATTACATCGCAATTGGCTAACTAGCTACTCACGTTATTGGTATAAAATGTCATAAGGCCAACTACTAGCTAACTAACATTAACGTTCTCAAGTACCGTGCGGCAGACGAGGGTCATACTCAACGTAACACAATTTGCTAGCTAGCAAACTAGCCTAACATCAGACGAGCATGTTACTATCCAAAACAAAGCTGGCGTTATCGAAGAAGAATACATGAAAACACAGCATCAACCGAATGGTAGTTAGGCAACTGTTAGCTAGCTAACGTTACTGTAGCTAGCTACTGCGGTAAGGGAATGACTAGCTGGCTGGTTCACCAGCTAACGCGGCTAGCTGGCTAATGGAAAAACAATTTCAGTCGTTTAGCTAGCTGAACTGTAATCATAAATATGTACTGCATACCTCATCGAACGAAAATGAGTAAACTCGCGTTAAGCCAAAATGTCCGGGTGGGAGGTCAGTTAGCAGCTAGTTAGCTAGCTGGCGGGCAGTGGGGAACTGGCTAACTAGCTACTTCAATCAATATTGCTTTTGAGGATGTCAACGCAAAACATCTAATACTAGGGGAAATAGAAAATAAAAACGTAGTTAAAGAAAACGTGTCGTAAAATATCCAGCTATGCTGAGGCCAGCCTAGTAACGGCAAGTCGAGAGATTAAACCGCCGCTACAGCGAGTGTTTTCCCCAGTCCTCACACGGTTGAACACGCCGTCAAATCTAGCGCCCGGCTGCAGTAGGCCTCACAAGAAGCCCGTCCTCTCCTGCCCCGCATCCTTACCAATTCACACAAACACACACAACCCGCTAGCTGGCAACAGTCACACCCGAGCAGACGTGAACTAAATCAGTCCTTTATGTTTTACCATTCCTCCTCCATTAATATTATGCTTGAGGTGGATAAAAAACAAAAAAAAGACGCACACGCGCTGGCTAGCCAGTTGGTTAGCTAGCCGAACCGTATAATAACCCGCTGAATCATTCCCCCGTACGGACCCAACGTGACAGCGAGTTAGTGGTGTATTTCTGAGTTGTAGTTGTTCAAATTAGCGTAGATAGTTACCTGTGATAGGCGTTAATATATGTCCATATTTCTGCTGCATGTTACTGTACAAAAGTTTTGAATAACAATATCTATTTAAACATTTTTTTTACAAAAATCACATCAAGCATTATTTTCTGAAAATAGTAACTATCAAAACACCCCCTATAGCCTTTTCCAGAGTACTGGCACACACGTTTTATCTAGCCCCTATCCAGCAACTGCATAATCTAATAGATATCTAGATCCACTAATTCCTTTAAACATAACACAAGTCCCCATCCATCCATCCACCATGTAACTACTGGTACTAGGGTAATGTTATCCTCTGAATAAGCTGAAGGTACAAATGTAGGCAGAACTCGTCTCCACTACCATTTAGCAAGCACTTCATACACGGAAAACATCAGCAGGTGAGCAAACATACTTCTGGCATTTTTACAGGAAATCCTGTCTGTCTATATATACACACACACACACATCTACAATCTAGTCAAATTAATTAGATGAATGCAATTAACTGTTCAGTTTTCTCTTCTATTTGCCCATGCAATTGCAGCATTAAGCAGAGGTCAGACTGGCCCGTTGATTTGATCTGTATTCGTGATTTCAAATGCTTTCTCAATGGGAGCCGCAGCGGAGATCACCCATCCATATCCATACAATTTCAATGTTTCCCCTATATGCATTCTTGGACAAGTATTTGTATTTGCCAAGAATGTATTGCCCCCTCCCTTTTAGCCAATTAGAAAAGAGGGCATTTTATATGTCACACACTCCACAAGGACCAATTTGTTGGCCATTCTCCACGGATCAGTCTGGCCTCGACCATAGGGCGTTTTCACACATGGTTCTGAGCTATAGTTTGAACCAGAGCTAGATTATTTGTTACATTGTAAACTAAAAGGCCTAAACAACATCATGTGTTCATGCTAGTCATTTGTTTATTTTGCACAAAATGTTCACATTAAATTCATTGATGATTATCATTACATGAAGCATCACTTGTGTGTCCCAATCTTCATATTACTTTGGCTAATTTGGTCTTCCAACAAGAACAGTATATAGCACAATAGCTGCTCTAAATACGAGGTGAACAGGCTATATTCAGTAGCCTATATCCCTGAGATATTAAAGTTCTGATGATGCGTGCATTTCATCAAATGCTCGCAGTCAAACAACCAATAATATACCTCGCCTCTGGTTATTTTCCTGTGTTTGGTCCAGACTGCGTTCTCACCTGCAGCGAACCGCATCACGGTACAAATGTAATTGGACAGAGACCACCCTTTTAGAGAGAACCACGATGCATTGTTTAGTGCGCACCCGAGTGCAGATAGTGTTCATACCCGTCGAAACAAACCAAACTAAAAGCGGTAAACGAACCAGAGTTCGGGGAATAAAACACTCCAAACCAATTTCGTATGAAATTCCCCTTAGAGCCCTACAGCAAGAAGGATAACCACACTATGTGACAGGAGGATGTCAGAAGGCAAACAATCATCTCTAGAAGACAGTGGGACACAAAAGCAAATCACTGGAAGAATCTTTATCTGCCACCGTTTGTCTGACATCAATTAGACTGCATTGCTATTCAATGGCTTTCTGATGCCCAAAATGCTTATAGCTACAATTCAAGTCATCCTCTAATTACTGTAGTTAGATAAATAGCCTAATACAATTATAACAGAAGAACGACAACATTGTTAGAGATTAATACTTATTGTAAATTATAGTAGTTTACAATACTACTAGTACTACTAGTAGTTGGTACATACTAGCGCCACCATCATTTCCTCCTCCTTAGCATAGTTGTGTCTTATCTCCTAAAACAATCCGAAAGCCTAAAAACAAGCACATCTATTGAGCAAAAGTTTTTTTGGGGGGACAGCTGGGGTCGTAAGGGGCCATTCCAAACCTTTAGATGAACAAAAAACAACTAAGACAATGGTAGGCCTACCTATTCAATGACGCTGAAAGGTATGAGGGAACTGTCATAGATAAAAGCAAATGGAATATTGCCAGGCATATTGTGAAATTGGATATATTCTCAATCTAAAGGCTCATGAGAAATTGAAAACAAGACTAGGCTTATTAATAATCAAATATGAACAACTAAAATGTTACTGACTAGTCCCACTATGTCAACAATAGATCATTTTATTTCAAATCCAATGGGCTGATCTGACCTAAATCAACCAACAACCTCTACTTACTAGTAATAAATGAGTGTGTGCTGTCTGTTCTGCTCCGTTCTGAATACCATTTCTATGATCTCCTCGTCAAACAAACGACCTGTCAATCAAAATACCGGCATAATGTTATGTCCAGAGCTAGTTAGCCTAGTAAATCACTAGCTAGTTGGCCTCTTTTTACATTGGTGTCGGTTTTCTGTTCAACTTAATCCGCAATCTCGACTAGCTTCTCGACTAACAGTAGTTACAGGGGTAACGGGATATTAGATTATCTGCTGCTGAGGTTCGTGTTTACATGGTTAATCGACTAACTCATAATAATTCTCAAAGCAAAGGGCATCTGCCTCTTGCAAATGCCTTTACCCTACACAAAATGCAGGAAGCATAACAAGCTACCTATCTTTTCACAAAACACGCAAGTTGCAATGTGTGTGTTTTTCGCGCGTACATAGCACACCACAAGGACTGAGTTTATTTAAATTATCTTTGCCACAATGTTTTTTTCAGTCGGTGGGACCAAAGACAAAACTCTGGTGGACTATGCATGGTCCATGGCTAAATTAATAATGGCGGTTCACACAGCAGAATGTCCGTATTTTAGCCTAAAAACGAAGCGCATTTCATACTTCTGCTTAGCCCTACCAAATAAATATGAACAGTTTTTAAAGACTCCTAATTTCAACAATGCATCATACTATAGTCCAATGTTAACGCGGATATGCATATAGTTGCTTACCTTCGATGCGTGTAAATTTCACTTCTCCATCTTCCACTAGCGAGCTGGGTAGGTTTGAATCTCGCGAGAACAACTGCGCTTCCTATGTTAGGTAGGGGCCTTCTGGCGACTTGCGTCATTGAAGTTCAAGGCCGACCGCGGTACTGCAGGCATTGTTAGCGGCAAACAGGATCCCCCGTTATAGTGAATGGAAAAATGGCTATCTTCGTGTAAAGAACAACATGTCATGGTGCCAATAATGTCATGGTGCCAATAATTGCTTCTAATACACCCGATGTATCTCCTTGAACCGATTATTTTAAAATCGCACACAGCAGAAGTTATAAGTATAATTGACTTGCTAATGGCAGCCTGCAGTTCCCCTGTCTACCTTCAATTTGAGTTACAGAATGAGAGGGGGCAGCACTGAGCTAGCCTGCGACGTCACTTCCTGGAGTTCTTCTTCTTCTTCTTCTTCTTCTTCTTCTTCTTCTTCTTCTTCTTCTTCTTCTTCTTCTTCTTCTTCTTCTTCTTCTTCTTCTTCTTCGGTGGGGTTTATCCGCGGTTGGCATCCAATATGTTGCATTACTGCCCCCAACTGAACTATGGTGGAAAAATCTGTTGATGTGTCTATGAGCAAGGCACTTAAACCTAATTTGTTCCAGGGTCGTCATTGTAAATAAGAATTTGTTCTTAACTGACTTGCCTAGTTAAATAAAATAAATGAACAAAAACTTTAGTATGATCCATTACACTTTGTGATACAACATTGGAAAGGGGAACCGAACAACAACATATTTTTCATTGCCCTACTAACTAACCCTTTAGACCATTTTCCAGCACACGACACACTGACAGATGCGCGGTGAGGAGGTGAGGGCTCTGGGAGTGTGGTGCCAGGAAAATAACCTCTCACTTAACGACAGCAAAACTAAGGAGATGATCGTGGACTTCAGGAAACAGCAGAGGGGTATGGAGGGAGCACCCCCCGTTCCACATCGATGGGACCGCAGTGCATAAGGTGGAAAGCTTCAAGTTCCTTGGCGTACACATCACTGACAAACTGGAATGGTCCACCCACACAGACAGTGTGGTGAGTTGCGCCTATTCTACCTCAGGAGGCTAAATCAATTTCTGGGTAATCAATTTCAATCACCCAAAACAGTAACAAACCTCTACAGATGCACAATTGAGAGCATCCTGTCGGGCTGCATCAACGCCTGGTGCGGCAATTGCACCGCCCATAACCGCAAAGCTCTCCAGAGGGGGGTGCGGTCTGCCCAGCGCATTACTGTGGGCAAACATCCCGCCCTTCTGGACACCTACAGCACCCTTTGCCACAGGAAGGCCAAAAAGATCACCAAAGACATAAACCATACTAGCCAATGCCTGTTCACCCCGCTATCATCCAGAAGGCGAGTTCAGTACAGGTGCATCAAAGCTGGGACAGAGAGACTGAAAAACAGCTTCTACCTCAAGGCCATCAGACTGCTAAACAGCCATCACTAACACACCAGAGGTGGCTGCCTATAGACACTGATTAGAAATCACAGGCCACTTTAAGGAATAGAACACTAGCCACGTTAATAATGTATCCGTATCTGCATCACTCATTTCTATGTATAAACTGCACTCACACTATTCTACGGTAACTTAGTGCATATTGCATCACCCATCTCATATTTATATACTGTATTGTACTCTATACTTCGCCACCGACTGCTAAACAACCATCTCTAGCACATCAGAGACTGCTGCCTATAGACATAGATTAGAAATCACCGGCCACTTAAGGATGAAACACTAGTCACTTTAATAATGTTTCCGTATCTTGCGCTACTCATCTCATATGTTTAAACTGTACACTATACTATTCTTCTGTATCTTAGTCACTTAATCGTGTTTACATTCTGCATCACCAATCTCTTGTGTATACTGTATACTATAAAGCGTACTATGCCACTGTATCTCAGTCCATTGTCCATTGTCTCAGCCGCCCTGACATATATATATATATACAGCATTTTCAATTCATTCCTTAGATGTATGTGTATTTGGGTATATGTTGTGAAACTGTTAGATATTACTTGTTAGATATTACTGCACTTTCGGAGCTAGAAGCACAAGCATTTCGCTACACCCTTAATAACATCTGCTAACCACTCGTATGTGACCAATAACATTTTATTTGACTCTTGGTGGCAGTAAGAAAGCCATCACCATCTGCACCCATTCACAGGCCAACATAGCCTAGGCTTACATTTATATTACTTCTAAACAAAATAACTTTTTTGGGACCTCATACGTTTACAATGATGTTTTGATTCCTGCTGGACAGTCGCTAAAATTATATTTGGTTGTGATCTTTGCAAAATAACTATTTTGATGCAGCAGTTGTTAGCTAGAATGCTTATGCTCATCGATATAGGCAGTAGCAAAAGCTAGCCAAAGAGCCATTTTACTGGTTGAAGTTGGAAGTGTTTTTTAAGTGTAATGCAATTGATTTGTGATGATGACACGAACCTTAAATTAAGCAGGGCATTTATCGGAGCCTTAAAATCAAATTATAATAAACTGTGCATGTTATCAAAGACAGTACAGTATGAAGAAAGGTACTGTAGAAACTGCTTCTCCAATAGAAATCCCTGATCACACGTGTATGCGATGTCAAAGGTTTTTATAACTAACCCAGAGCTTGTCGTTTCCAATGGGAGCAAATTAATCATAGTGGTCAGAACAAGCAAGAAGGTGGGCAGAGCCATGCACGATCTAGAGAGATCCTATTGGCGTGTTTTAGCATTTATTTGCATATTTTTCGGTTAATCAATGAGAAAATTAGCAGAATGTCCGCCAGAATGTTCGCTCCATATTCTCCCACTTGCCGGTCACTTGGCTTCATCTCGTCACCATATTTGGTAGTGAGTGAAAACGCCAACCTGATGCTTCACATTTATACATCTGGTGAAAGTATAAATCATGGGTCTGCGTACCCACACGTACAAATGTACGTTTTAAAGTTAATTTCCTGCAATTCTGCACATTTTACCATTGGGCGCAGAGAAAATGCTGCTGTTTTAAAGCATGTTTGCTGCAATTCTACAAATGTAGAAATTCTAAAAAAAAATCTACAAATTGCACCTTGTGCCCATCCCTGATTTATGTGAAATACTGTAGAATTCCATTAATTCCTATTGAGGATTGCTCCTACTAGGGAGTGCCAATATGGCTGACTGGTGGCTTCAAAGCCTCTCAATGGCTAATACATAGCATCAGCAATCCAGGGTTTGTTTACATAACTGAGTTAAGCTCATGCACAGAAACAAGTCATCGGGTCAAACGGCCTTCTCGTGCTAAACTGTGCATGTGCAAGCTATCAAATCAAATGCACTCATTTCACAAGGTTGGCATAATAACATTTCAACTACTTAAGACATTGGCTTGAATCTAAGTTGTGCCTTTAGATTTCAAGAAAATTAACAACCAAGGAAGAATTAAAAATGTATCTTATTGAATTCTCAAACCCCAAACTCCGGCCTGGTCTGCTTAGTCTGTTTCACAAGCATTCCTGGAAGTCTCGCGATGTTGCGAAACTCTGTTTAGAAACTCTGTGATGTTAATTGTCCATGAGACGCTATCTGCTTCTATAGCATAGACATTAAAACCAGTAGAAACCTAGTTACTAAGAGAACATTTTCTGTTTCCCCCTCCTCACTCAAACCACTCGCAGACAGTCATAGCAAATTTCTTGCTTGAGAAATTGCTCTTTGTTAAGAAGCTATTTTAGTTTATTAACATTTATTTCATTTTGATTCAAAACAATCACAGTAAAGTACATAATTGTTACCCAGAAATTATTTGATATTGAGATAAAAATGGCTGTACTGGACCTTTAATGATATGCTAAATCAACTATGACTATCAGATTAATCTCCCAAATATTGTGTGGAATGCACTGAACATCAATAGAGAGATTATTTTGTAGTATTTCTCTTGAAAGAAGAAAGAACTCAGAAAGTATGAGTTTGTACAGTACATTCAATGTTTGCCTACTGAAATGTCACTTTCAATTCAAAATTCCCAATAATATTTTCCAGCAGCCTCATTTGACGGGCCCTGATTTCCACTAGCTTGTATAGCCACAAAGTCAGATTCCACAGCCACAAAATCGAAATTGGCACAAAAAAAGGCTTTAGGGTTAGGGTTAGCAGTGTGGTTAAGGTTAGATTTAAAATACAAATTTAAGAAGGGAAATTGTAGAAATAGGCAGGGTTTATGACATTGTATCTATTGAGTTATTTATGAGTCAGAAAACCTGGAAATGGTTAAAATCGTTTTTTCACAATTTGTCCATCTAGGATTTTAGAATTACTTCATATTAGGTCTGTGTTTCGCGTAGGCTTACCCTGGTGTGACGTTTTGATAACTGCCCAAATCTCTCTCGGACAAGGTAACTTTTATCAATAATTTACATTGCAAAGATTTTTGAGTAAATTGTGGCGAATATATTCATAAAACTCACCTTGTCCGAGAGAGAATTACACAGCTATCAACACACCATGCCAAGGTAAGCCTACACCAAACACACAGTTCATTAGAATTGTTTTATTTATTCACGATGGGAAAAATGAACAAAACCATTTCCGTGTTTTTATGGGTATTATGCTGGCAACAATTTAATTACGCTTTTTTTGCCGACGTTTACTGACACCGGCCACATTCAACTGGTGATCGTTTGTAAATTAATACATACTGCTGTAATGCTATGTGGTTCGTAAGGATAGCGTAGCCAACAAATTGTCAGCCAACATAACGTGTAACGTAACTTATTTGAAAGGTCATTACTTTATTACATTGCTTAACATTTGTCATAATTAGTTAAAGCAATGAATTTGTATCCGCTCTCGTTGGACTTTGGCTGCATATTTTCCGCCATTTTCTTCAAATCTGAAAACGTTGTGAAGCCACACACATTTTTGGAAGAATTGCATTATGGGCCATAAAATCACAGAAATAGTGTCCACTGCAGGTATACTTTGTATTTTGGCGAATTTAGCACGACCTCCAGAAACTTTTGCCATATTAACTATATCCATACTATGACCAATAAACATACTATATACTCAGTTCATGTCACAAAAAGTACAGTTAGTGCGGTTAGGATGTGTATTCGAACACAGCTTATGTAAATTATGATCGCCAGAACAGCCCTAAAAAAAAATGTATGGACATTTTGGCCTCCAAAATGTGTTTCTTAAGATCAAGTTCGATCCCTACAGCGAATGATAATTTTTTTGGCTACAAATCGAAATTCGCTACACAGACCAATCACGAGCAAGCAGGCTACAAGGAGGCTTGCGCTCTCGTGCCAAAATTTTGGACACACCTACTCATTCAAGGGTTTTCTTTAACACATAAGGCATCATGTAGAAACCAACAAAGTGTTAAACAAATCAAAATATATTATATTTGAGATTATTCAAAGTAGCCACCCTTTGCCTAGACAGCTTTGCACACTCTTTGCATTCTCTCAACCAGGTTCATGAGGAATGCTTTTCCAACAGTCTTGAAGGAGTTCCCACATGTGCTGAGCACTTGTTGGTTGCTTTTCCTTCACTCTGCGCTCCAACTCATCCCAAACCATCTCAATTGGGTTGAGGTCAGGGGATTGTGGAGACCAGGTCATCTGATGCAGCACTCTATTACTCTCCTTCTTGGTCAAATAGCCCTTACACAGCCTGGAGGTGTGTTTTGGGTTATTGTCCTGTTGAAAAACAAATGATAGTCCCACTAAGTGCAAACCAGATGGGATGGCGTCTCGCTGCAGAATGCTGTGGTAGCCATGCTGGTTAAGTGTGCCTTGAATTCTAAATAAATCACAGACAGTGTCACCAGCAAAGCAACCCCACGCCTCCTCCTCCATACTTCACGGTGGGAACCACACATGTGGAGATCATCCGTTCACCTACTCTGCGTCTCACAAAGACACAGCGGTTGGAACCAAAATCTCAAATTTGGACTCATCAGACCAAAGGACAGATTTCCACCAGTCTAATGCCCATTGCTCGTGTTTCTTGGCCCAAGCAAGTATCTTCTTCTTATTGGTGTCCTTAAATAGTTTTTTTTGCAGCAATTCGACCATGAAGGCCTGATTCACATAGTCTCCTCTGAACAGTTGATGTTGAGATGTGTCTGTTACTTGAACTCTGTGAAGCATTTATTTGGGCTGCAGAGGTAACTCTGGGTCTTTCTTTCCTGTGGTGGTCCTCATGAGAGCCAGTTTCATCATAGCGCTTGATGGTTTTTGCGACTGCACTTGATTGAATACTTTCTGAAAACATTGTAAAACACAGGAAAATCTAATTTATGACTGCACTGTGCATTTAAACTCTTGAATACATGTTTAGAATAGAATAGTTACTTTATTGCCAATCTTGTCACACACGCATTAAGACTTACAGGGTCAGCCACAGAGCAGCACCTCTGGATGGAGAGCAGTTTAGGGATTAAGTCCCTTGCTCAAGGGCACAACTGCAGGAAATGGTACCTTGGGATGATTAAGGATCAGTTTTGCCTTTTAGGAAATTATGGACTTAAATCAGCACGCTTTGTGAATATGAACCCAGCAGCCCTTGGGTTGCCAGCTTGAGACCAGTCTCAGAAACAATTCCTCAATTATTATGAAATGAGTCAGTAAATCACATGGAAACATAACACTGAGCTTTGAAAAATATGATTTAATTCAGCTTCTTATGAAAATTAATTCAAGCTCTCTGAAAGCCAAACGGATAAACACCTCACATTTAATTCAATACATGGAATACAAATGCTATTGAAGTCAATTTCAAATGTGATTGTGATATTTTTCTACTGCTCGTGTAAATGTAAGTATCACCATTAACTAATAAAAGCACAATAGATACAAAATAAAACCCTGAGAGAAACTGTGTGATCCACACTATAATAAACCATTGCAATATAAATAGCAATGGCTAAGTGATATACTTATAAAAAATAAATGCCTTCCTTGTAATGACAAAGAATGAGGGATGGTGCAGACCTATCCTCTGAAAGTCCTTGGTAGAAATGCTATTGGGGGGGGGGGGGGGGGGGGGAATATATACGTCCGAATACATGTCAAGTATTGGTGTGTTTAATACAATGCAAAATGTTACTTGTTATATCATTACAATAATAGCGGTCAGAACCATTGAAATCTTGTGAACATACAGTTGAGATTGTGAAACGGACATCAGCGTCGCCACCGTCTGTCCAGCCATGAAGCTTTAAAATGGTAGAAGACAGATCTGAGTTGAAATAGTATTTCTAACGTTTCAAATACTTTAAGCATTTGCTTTAGCCTGCCAGGAGTGCCAGATCTGGTGCTAAGTGAACTTCTATTGGAACTTCTATCGGTTTCATGGCAACCTCAATCGAGCACAGCTGAAGTATTTTGCATGATTTCAAATAGTATTTTAACCCAGGTATGGTTTAAGACGGGGGTCAACTGCAGTGACGAGTAGTAAAACAAACATTCATGTAACAGTACTGGCCCACTAAAAGTTTGAACTCTTTGGCCTAGTATACTCAGGTTGTACAAATTATGTACAACACATTTCACACAACTGTTGTGATACAACAATGTTTTTTTTTTTTTTTTGCACAAAACTTATTCCAGAAGTGATGTGGAGAAACTCTGTACAGATAAACTCTGTTGTATAAGTTGTATATCACACAACCATTGTGTGTTAAATGCGTTATACATCAGTTGTACAACCTAAGTGAGTACAAGGCCTTTTTGGTACTGGTGAACAACACAATAAGAAAAAGGAAGTATATCTCCTCCAGGTCAATACTTTTCACATCTAACATATACATTGACAAGAGTAAATATTATTAATACTAAATGATTTAAAAAAAGAGAAACAAACCAAACAATAAGAGCAAAGCTATTGAGAACAAACTTCATTATAACAACATGACCAACTAAACAGAATGACAATTATTACTGCATACAAATAAAAAAACTAAACTTTTGACTATTGCGTACAGTTTTCCAAATTACATGTATGTATTTTATACAAGGTATGTTAAGAAATAACATACTTTTCCTTTGAATTATATAAAAACAAAATTCCAACAATTTAGGTACATATCGGAATCATTATCAATTCCGTAGCTTCCCGACTTCAATATCCTTACATAAAACTACAACTGCATGTCTAAATGTGTAGCATAAAAAAAAAAACATACTACGTATGCATCCCAAACGGCACCCTTTTCCTGAAATCGTATTCTACTCAAAATGGGCCCTAATCAAAAAAGTGCACTATAGAATAGGGCACCATTTGGGACGCACCCTACAACTGCTGGCTCATGTGTATAATACAAACCATAGTGGATTGGAAACTGATCAGGAACCAGACTGTTCATGTCATAACAGTACTAATTGACCGGATGGCTATATCAATTCAAAAAAATATACACATCTAAAAACACATAACTTCATCCAGATGAGAGTTAAATGTAGCCTAGGGAACAGTCTGTTTGTGACATCATGCCATGGCAAGGAGTTACAGGAATTAAATAAAAAACTAGTTCAATCTTTCATGGGGTCATTAGCAAACTGATCATTTCTTTTGAAATACATGAAGAAATTCTGGTGAAAGGTTTCACATAATTAAAGGTCCAATGTTGCTGTTTTTTATCTCAATATAAAATAATTTCTGGGTAACAATTAAGTACCTTACTGTGCTGGTTTTGAATTAAAAAGAGCGAAGAGCTATTTCTCAAGCAACAATTTTGCTAGGACTGTGTGGGAGTGGTCTGGGTGGGGAGGGGAAAACAGAAAACTAGCTGTTATTGGCAGAGAAGTTTGGAACTCTTTCTTATTGGTCTATTAACTAATTTAGTCACCAGGCAGGGCGAAACTCCATCCCACTAAACCAGGCTAGAATTCCAGGTGGTCTTTTCAAAACAGCTCTTACACTATAAGGGCATCATCATACATTTTCACAATATTATTCCAACCTCAGTGTGAAAAGCTATATAAAAACACAGAAAAATTACATATTTGACTGCACTGGGCTTTTAAAAGGTTTGGTTGCTATGTACATGGGAAAAATAAAAACCTAGGTGGTGAATAAAAGGAATAACCTAGATTAGTAAAAATAAATACAAAAGATGGAGTGAACTTGAGTTTAAAGTGAGGTGAGAACATGGATGTGAACACATAACTGGAAAGGGAATGGCAAGCATTCCTACTACCACAAAATAAATATAAAAGGTATTTGAATAAAAAACTAAATTAGTCAAACTAAAGATGAACTCAAAATCCCATTTGACTGAATTGTCAGGAAGTCCATTATTTATGTAGCATTTATTCAGCCTGCCTTGAAGCATGCGGGCTCGCACACAGGAAGTAGACCCACGTCAAATGAAGAATGGGTCATAAACTTATCAACAACTAAAATTGATTTCAGACATTTTTCATTGCCAATTTGATGAATACATGATTCCTGCATGCAAGTTAAAATGATTTCAATGATTAGACAGATCGTATACCAATTAAGTGATCCATACATTCTTCATTGATCTGAGTGGTGCATGACCAACTAAATGTTTAGATGCATCTCAATATATTCATATCAAGGTATGAATAATACCAAAATGTGAAAACAGAGTACCAAAGTAGAATGTCAATATTTCAGAGCTATAGATTCGAGCCATGATTATTTATTAAAGGGGACTGGGAAGGGGTATAGGCTGGGTGACAGGTTTAGGTGAGGAATTATAGAACAAAAAATAAAAGTCTTAAAGCAGTCACGTCCTTCAAGTCCTCTTTAATTTACATACATCTTTCCTCCGAGAATCGTTCCCTCAAAAAAAAAATCTTCCTCCATCCGTCCGCCCGTCCGTCCGTCCGTCCGTCCATAACTCCAAGCAACTCTCACAGGAGAAGCTTCCCATTGCGGTGTATTTTCAGAATCTTTCCAAGTCTCTGTTTTGCTGTTGCAAGTCCTTTCTTTGGACGTTTCCCTGAGATGAAGGAAGGAGGCGGCAATGGGTAAAAAAAAATTGTTTGTCACATGTGTGAATGTCAACGTGCAGGGTCTTGTTCATTAGGCACCAAATGGAAGAAAAACAGACAAACAGGGAGGGACTATCTGGACATGTAATTATACATTTCCATTGCAAAACGCTTTGAAATGTTTTCCATTGTGTGCCCTAATGAACACAACTCATGTCTATGTGCTGTGATGTTGTGTTTCTGTGTACTTACCTCCACCAGCTCCAGCGCTGCCGGGGCTGGCTAGCCCAGCAGGGGAGGCTGCTGAGGGGGAGTAAGTGCTGCTGTTCTGGGGGGAGAGGGAGGGCCGTCTGGAGGTGAGGAACACCCCAGGAGCCATAGCAGCACTCCCTCTGGGGCCTCCAGGGCCAAACGGGCCAGGGCCTGCCGTGTACTCATGGTCCAGTAGGCTGGCAGAGTAGCACTCCATCCTCCGCTCAGGGCTGAAGTCAGGGGTGGGAGGCTCCGGGGCCGGAGGGGGGGAGGGAGGGGATGGCTCAGCCTGAGGAGGGGGCTGTGGTGGGGCAGGAGGGGCAACAGGGCGGGGCTTTTTGGTGTACTTCCTCTTGGTGGGTTTCTGGATCTCCTGGATGAATAAACAAACAAAAACAGTTAACACGCACTTATCTTCCCTAGAGCATTGCATTTTGACATTTGGCTTTCAATTGGCTGTTGATGGAAAACATATTTTTGGGTGGTTCTCTCGTCTATTTGAATGCCTATAAGATTTTGTAAAAGGCACCACCGCTAACTGCCCTACCTCTCTCAGAACTTTAACTTGTCCCAAACTGCCCGCAGAAGTGGAGAGGAGCTTCAGCAACACTTGGGAGGACAATGGAATTAAATAAAAAAAATAAAAAAGCTTATTTAATGCTAAAAGTATATCCTCCTCAAACATATGTCCCCTCCTCTCACCTGTTGGGCCAGTTTGGCAGCAGCTGCAGCGAGGCCGGTCTCTACAGACGCCACTCTGGCCCCATCCCTCACTGGGCGCTCCTGTTTGGGCAGGGTGGGGGTCACCCGGGCTGAGGGAAATAAGAGAAGATGTTAGTGGAATTAATCAAATGATTGGTAATAATTTATTTGGAGAATCCCCCTACCAATGGTTTCTAGATGTTCAACTAAGTATCAACACATTTCCTTTGCTGATTTGGTCATGAAACATGTCCACGGTCCAACATTCAGGGGCATCAGTAATGAGTACCTTTGGGGCTCCAAGGAGTGTCGCCCCAGTTCCTCTTCCTCTTCAACTTGACCTGGTCCTCCTCATCAGACTCTAAGGACGGATAGACTGAAACACAGACAGACGGTCAAGGATAATGACTTTGATATCATTGGATCATTCCCATTTAGTTAGGTATCCATAGTGCCCTGATTGGACCATGACTTAGATAAGACAAGGTAAAATAAATGTTCATGCGTTCGTTTTTACCTTGCCCGAGAACAAATTAGGCGGCGCGTGCATATTTGAGATTAGGGCTGTTGCGGTGACCTGTTGTTCACGGTAACCCCATACAAAACTGTGCAAAGGAACGGTGTTGATGTGTAGTTGCTAATGGCTTGGTACTCAGCGCTCTATTGTCCCTCTAATCACTCTCTCAACACTTCATGATTTAATTTGAGTAATCTGAATGAGGAGGACAAATGGTGATGGGAGTTAGAGCTTCCATTCTGAAATGGACATGGGAAAGCCCCGGACTCAATATGCATAACTTTAAAACCCGTTCCGACAGGAATAAATTAATAAAATATTGAATATGGCCTTTACTACTATAGCCCAGAGAAACGCATTGACTAACACATTCACAAATGGCAAAAAAGACAGTAAAATAAATTAAGTTTTGAAGTGTTTGTCCTAATTCTAGAATGCTCAGGAATGTATTTATTTTGACAAATGTATTGGGTAGGCAGAGTTAACTTCAGATGAGTCCCATGACACTTCTGGGGGTCGTAGAGCAAAACCACTATCGTGTTCGTGAGAGTCTACCCTTTCCATAGAGTGGTCATAATAGTTTAGAAAACCATCAAACCGTTCGGAAGCTACAGATGTTTTCATGAGAAGACTGTCTCATGAAATGGGATGTCTGCTGGTCTGAAAAACACTACTCTAGCTCAGCCAAAGATATCTTTAGATTAAATTGAAGTATTTTGATGTGGATTTTTTATTATGTTACTTAGATTGACGCACAGGGGGTTAAACTCGAGCCATTAACGAAAGGGAGAGCAAGCAGCTGTAGGCTATTAGGGACTGGAGGCTGTGCGTGTTTGAGAATGTATGAATAAGACACAGGAGCATAGACGGTGCATCTATTAGGATAGGGGAAGTTAAGCTTTCCTTAGTGGACATTAATAAATTGCGAGATAGAAAAGATAGATAATACACACACAGTGCATTCGGAAAGTATTCAGATTAAAATAAAAATTGGCAGAAATTACAGCCTCGAGTCTTCTTGGGTATGACACCTGTATTTGGGAAGTTTCTCCCCTTCTTCTCTGCAGTGCCTCTCAAGCTCTGTCAGGTTGAATGCACAGCTGTTGTCAGGTCTCTCCAGAGATGTTTGATCGGGTTCAAGTCCGGGCTCTGGCTGGGCCACTCAAGGACATTCAGAGACTTGTCCGGAAGCCACTCCTGCGTTGTCTTGGCTGTGTGCTTAGGGTCGTTGTCATGTTGGAAGGTGAACCTTCACCCAGTCTGAGGTTCTCAGCGCTCTGGAGCAGGTTTTCATCAAGGATCTCGCTGTACTTTGCTTCGTTCATCATTCCCTCAATCCTGAATAGTCTCCCAGTCCCTGCCACATCTCAAGACATCAGTCAGGAAGTTAAAGCTTGGTCGCAAATGGGTCTTCCAAATGGACAATGACCCCAAGCATACTTCCAAAGTTGTGGCAAAATGGCTTAAGGACAACTCAATGCAAGTCATACTTCCAAGTCAAGGTATTGGAGTGGCCATCAAAGCCCTGACCTCAATCCTATAGAACATTTGTGGAAAAAGCGTGTGCGAGCAAGGAGGCCTACAAACCTGACTCAGTTCCACCAGTTCTGTCAAGAGGAATGGGCCAAAATTCACCCAAATTATTGTGGGAAGCTTGAATTTGTTTAACCCAAGTTAAACAATTTAAAGGCAATGCTACCAAATACTAATTGAGTGTATATGTAAACTTCTGACCCACTGGGAATGTGATGAAAGAAATAAAAGCTGAAAGAAATAATTCTACTATTATTCTAACATTTCACATTCTTAAAATAAAGTGGTGATCCTAACTGACGTAAGACAGGGAATGTTTCAGGAATTGTGAAAAACAGAGTTAAATTTATTTGGCTAAGGTGCATGTAAACTTCCAGCTTCAACTGTATAGTCTAATTAGTCTACTCCTGTATACAGAAACACATCTAATAATGGGCTACTATACCAGAAGATCATTAGCTTCATTAAAAGAAAAAAGCATAGCCGACAGTTGGAAGAGCCAGCATTTTGTCCAGCGCACACGACAAATACCAAATAGATGATTGTTGTCTTGCGACAGTGAAAAACAGAGACCCGGCCAGGCAAATTGCAATATTTAAAACATCGCAGAAAAACAGTTTGGAAAGCTAGACTCTTGCTAGTTATTTATCATCCCACTGGATTACATACACTATACAGTATAGGGACTAGGGTGTCATATGACTCACCATACTCTGAGTCTTTAAAACAGGTGCCAAGAGTCTCTTGCTCGTCTGTGCTCTCCTCATCACTAAGGTGACGGGCCGGCCGCTTGACAGGCCGTTTCCCGGGGCGCTGGAACGTTGTCTTCTCTTTAGAGGCACTTCCTGCTCTGCTCTTATTGGCTCCTGTCACCCACACAGCTTTCCCTCCTTTCTCTTTGACTAATCCCAGTCCCTCAGAGAGCCCTCCAGAGACGGAGAGAGGGGAGGAGGAAGAGGAGGAGGAGGAAGAAGAGGAGGAGGAGGAATAGGAAGGAGGGTTAGCCATGGAGAGCATGCCCTGAATGGCTTCTCGTGTGCTGGGAGAGGCTGGGGCTTCCTCACTGGAGGGTGGAGGAGAGAGAGCGAGAGAGAGAGAGAGAGAGCGAGAGAGAGAGAGCTGAGTGATCACGATTCACCACACAAACTAATTAAACCACAAATGTAGTTTGAGTAAGAATTAAATTAGATCCGTTGCAAAATCTTTGCAAAAAAATTGAAATTTCAGAAGTCGTCCAAGCATCTCAGTAATGTTACTGGAAGCAAAGAGTAAAACATTCATCTTCCCCATTTCGTTGGCTCCCACTACATTTTTCCATTATCCACTTGATTTCAGAAAGAAAAAAATACATACATGATAGTCTGAAACAAAATGTATTCAGAGTGCTGATTAAATGTCTGGAATTACAAGGCAGGTCCAACCTGAGAGCAGAGTCCAGCCCTGCCACCTGTTTGCTGGCCTTCAGCAGGTCCAGGATGCCCCCGGCTCCACCTTTCACTCCATGGACAGTCATGGTCTCCTCCTCATCTGTGGTGTAGTCCTCTTCAATGTCGAAGTCCACCTCTCCGGGTTCCCTGATGCGATGGGGGTCAGAGCAAGGCTTGGCCCTTGGTAGCTTCCGGGGGAGACCTGAGGGGACCAAATGAAAAAAGCACATGTATTTTCAGAATTGCTTTCTGAGCTACTCATAGGTGGGCGGCGAGCTACTGGTAGCTACTGATCTAGGCATACATACATGAGGTGGTTTCTAGTTTGTGGCGCCACCAACCAACAAAACCTACCCCACACAATACACTTCATGACCAATAGTATGCTCATCGAATATATCATCCCAAAATCATTAATATGGAGTCAGTCCCCGCTTTGCTGCTATAACAGCCTTCACTCTTCTGTGAAGGCGTTCCACTAGATGTTGGAACATTGCTGCGGGGACTTGCTTCCATTCAGCCACGAGAGCATTAGTGAGGTTGGGCACTGATGTTGGGCGATTAGGCCTGGCTCGCAGTGTGTATGTGACCAATAAAATGTAATAACGATAACACTTACTGACCCGGATAACATCACTCACTTACTGAAAACCTTTAGCCTCAAGGCTCAGAAGGCTGAACCGAATGCCCCAACGAGAGCAGTAAACGGTTTTAGTCTTTAGTAATGGGTTAGGGGAGGGTTTGGCCGGGGTAGACTGTCATTGTAAATAAGAATTTGTTCTTAACTGACTTGCCTAGTTAAATAAAGGTTAAATAAAAAAAATAAAAAATGTATGCTATTTTGAAGCAGGTGCTCCCCAACTACATATAACATTCCAACTAGATTATGTACAGGGTCTCTTTCTCACCACTGAGTTTCTTTTTGCGAGATCCTCCAGCCTTGCGTCGTGGAGGGGGAGTTTCATCAATCTGCAATTCGTCCTCGGACTCGAAATCTGACAAGGTAGACCCTCCCATAGCACTGTTACTGCTGCCTGAACGACCACCCTTCTTCCTGTGGGCAGAAATAAGGATGGATGACATTTAAATGTAGCAAGAACATGATGAGACAGACAGACAGCGAGGCAGATAGAGAGAGATGTGGAGATCAAAAGATAGAGAGTGAGAGATTATGATTTGGCATGAAGATCTCTGCTGTGTCTCCTGACCTCCCAGTCTTACCCCTGTATTTTGCCGTTGGTCAGCACCAGTTTCAGTTTGCTCTTGCTCATTGTCCCTGCAAACTCCTCCAGAGGCAGCTCTAACTGGAGACGGGGAGGAATGGCGCACACACACTTGTTAGCATTTCACTATCATACACATTAACAATGTGAGGCTGAGAGCCAAAGTACATTTCAACTTTCAACCTTATATGTTCCAGAGGGAAATGTTGAAATAAAAATACTAAATGTTGAACAATCAGCCATACCTTCTTCTTGTTTTTCTTAATACCAGATTGGAATTTCTTCAGTGTGTGTTTGGTGTGGATCTCCAGGAGGTCCAACTCGCCTGCTTCTTTCATCAAGCCCTTTTGACCCTTCTTCCTGGGGCTGGGGGACACATCCTTGGGTTTGGGGCCTCTCTTCTTGCCCGGGGGGCGGCCTGGACTCTGAGAGATGGCTAGAGGGGAGGCTTTGGGGAGGGGGGTGGGGAAGCCCTGTGTAGATGTGAAAGGAGCCGCAGGACGGCCTTGCTGGAAGATGTCCTGTGGTGGCAGAGAGGAGAACACTGAGTACTCTCAGTAAGCCAGACTGAAATTCATTCATACACCCATGTCTGATAGTGCCTCACACTATAGGTGCGACTTTAACTGTACTGGTTCAGATATTTTCTATGGTGGACGAACAACCAGCTTGGTAGCTTGGCTCGGTCAGTGTACTCTACCTCAACCAGTCGTATCTCCTTGGCCAGGTCCTTTACTAGACGCTGAGTCTCTATGGTCTCTGGAATCTCCACCTCGTGGTCAGTCAACGACTGGCCAGAGCACAAAAACACAACGTCACAAGACACAAAGGACTACAGCGCCCAATATAACTAGCTTCATGATACATTATGCCATTGTTCATAATGTTTAATACTGCCTATGACAGGTGTCATTATGTCTTATGTAGCTGTTATAAAGGATTAATTAATGAATGCATACATAAGGGTGCCTACAGTATAGAATCACCTCTTTGCGTGTCCAGGTGCGGAAAGCATTGTTGAGGGCCTTGGCACCGTGGACCAGGTAGGTAGCAGGGTGTCTGCGGTTCTCTCGCAGACCTGTAAAGTAGACCAATATAGAAGTTATCAAAATTCCTGACAAACATTGCCCCAACAAATGCAGTTTGGGGGGTGACGACAATGGTTTATGATGAAGCACCTTATAATGAAGCACCTCACCTCTGAATGTGTCGAGCAGGTGCTTGCCAACATACCAACACACCGTCTCAAAGTTTGGAAACCTGAACAGGTCTGCTGTACTCAACCGCTTCTCTATTTCATACGCTCTGATGGGAAGAGGAGACAGAACACTGAGGGAATGGTAATAGACTTTTGGTAATCAAGCAATAAGGCCCGGGGGGAGTGGTATGTGACCTTTATAGCACGGCTAAGGGCTGTTCTTGGCCACAATGCAACCACGGATAATGAATGTTTTGGGAGGAGGCAGGGGACTCACCGGAGCTGCATGTCAATGTTGAGGCTGTGTAGGAAATTCCCTCCGAAAGCCACACAGTCCACAGGAGTCAGCACAGCGTGGATCCATCCTGAAAGACACACAGGTACATGTGAACAACTCACACAGATAAAAAAAAAACTATTAATATATGCATGTAGTATTGGCACATAATATACAGAGTTCAGACAAACTCCACCGGAAATGTACTGCATGTCAAACACAATAGCAGGCCTGTCACAGGACTACTCCCTGTACATATACTCACCGGACAGTTTATTAAGTACACAGAGAGTGAGTCACGTGGCCGTGGCTTTTCTATACAAAGTAGGCGGACAGGCATCCAGTTACTGTTCGATTGAACATTAGAATGGGAAAAACTAGTGACTTAAGCGACTTTGAGAGTGGAATGATGATCGGTGCCAGGCACGCCGGATTCAGGATCTCCGAAACGGCCACCCTCCGGGCTTTTCACGCACAACAGTGTCTAGGGTTTCCCGAGAACGGTGCGACAAACCAAAAATATCCAGTCAGCAGCAGTCCTGTGGGCGAAAACAACTCATTGATGAGAGGTCGAAGGAGAATGGCAAGAACGGTGCAAGCTAACAGGCGAGCCACAAACAGACATAACGTAACGGTGCAGTACAACAGTGGTGTGCAGAACGGCATCTTGGAACGCACAACTAGTTGATCCTCGGCACGGATGGGCTATTACAGCAGACGACCACACCGGGTTCCACTCCTATCAAAAACAAGAAGAAGCGGCTCCAGTGGGAATGCGATCACAAACACTGGACAATTGAGGAGTGGAAAAACGTTGCCTGGTCCGACGAATCCCGGTTCCTGTTGAGTCAGGCTGATGGCAGGCTCAGGATTTGGTGTTAGCAGCATGAATCCATGGATGCCAGTGTCAGCATGGACCAACATCCCTGTGGAACGTTTCCAACTTGTAAAATCCATGCCCCGGATAATTCAGGCTGTTCTGGAGGCAAAGCGGGGGTCCGACCAAGTACTAGATGGGTGTACTCTAGACCCCTAAAACTTTGGACCTCGAAGACAGTTCCACTGAATTTTTTCATTATTGCCCTCTAATCATGGACTGATTTAGACATGGGGAAACTTCTGACAACACTTTGTTGAATACCTGTTGGGATGGAGAGGGTGAATACCTGTTAGGATGGAGATGGTGAATACCTGTTAGGATGGAGAGGGTGAATGGAGAGGGTGAATACCTGTTAGAATGGAGAGGGTAAATGGAGAGGGTGAATACCTGTTAGAATGGAGAGGGTAAATGGAGAGGGTGAATACCTGTTAGGATGGAGATGGTGAATACCTGTTAGGATGGAGAGGGTGAATACCTGTTAGAATGGAGAGGGTAAATGGAGAGGGTGAATACCTGTTAGAATGGAGAGGGTAAATGGAGAGGGTGAATACCTGTTAGGATGGAGATGGTGAATACCTGTTAGGATGGAGAGGGTGAATACCTGTTAGGATGGAGAGGGTGAATACCTGTTAGGATGGAGAGGGTGAGCACCTGTTAGAATGGAGAGGGTGAATGGAGAGGGTGAGCACCTGTTAGAATGGAGAGGGTGAATACCTGTTAGGATGGAGAGGGTGAATGGAGAGGGTGAGCACCTGTTAGAAAGGAGAGGGTGAATACCTGTTAGAATGGAGAGGGTGAGCACCTGTTAGAATGGAGAGGGTGAATACCTGTTAGGAAGGAGAGGGTGAATACCTGTTGGGATGGAGAGGGTGAATACCTGTTGGGATGGAGAGGGTGAATGAAGAGGGTGAATACCTGTTGGGATGGAGAGGGTGAATGAAGAGGGTGAATACCTGTTGGGATGGAGAGGGTGAATACCTGTTAGAATGGAGATGGTGAATACCTGTAGGGATGGAGATGGTGAATACCTGTAGGGATGGAGATGGTGAATACCTGTAGGGATGGAGATGGTGAATACCTGTAGGGATGGAGATGGTGAATACCTGTAGGGATGGAGATGGTGAATACCTGTAGGGATGGAGAGGGTGAATACCTGTAGGGATGGAGAGGGTGAATACCTGTAGGGATGGAGAGGGTGAATACCTGTAGGGATGGAGAGGGTGAATACCTGTAGGGATGGAGAGGGTGAATACCTGTAGGGATGGAGAGGGTGAATACCTGTAGGGATGGAGAGGGTGAATACCTGTAGGGATGGAGAGGGTGAATACCTGTTGGGATGGAGAGGGTGAATACCTGTTGGGATGAAGAGCGTGTTTCCCTGTTTGACGGAGCACTTGTAGCACATGTCCACCTGGTCTCCGAAAAACATCTCGTTCTGATTGGACGAGGAGCTCCAGCGCTCAAACAGGGCCAGGTTGGCCGGCGTGGGGGAGATCAGGTAGAAGATCTTCTCACCCTGAGAGAGACACAGACATTTATCTAACAGTGATAGTGCTTATAAAATCAACCTTTCAGTTGATCAACATTTTATTGCACATCAACGTGCGCTTTGCATGCTGATCAGACCGCCCACGTTGCGTGTTATTATTCAATCTTTTCATCCAAACTGCTTGCGGGCGTCTGTGTTGCCAGGCAACAAAACTGAACTTGGTTCTAATTCAGACACTTGACACGCTGCAAGTCCCGCCTCTCCCATCTCCTCATTGTTTTTTTACAAGAATATACCCACGTGGGTGATTGAAAGATGACAGGTCCACTCTCCAGGCCAGTTGGTGGCGGTAACGCACTTTAAAGTTGGTTCAACCACCATATAAATTTTTTTTAACACAGAAGAACAAAACGAGGGGAGATTTATCAAAGAAAACTAACTAAAAACGAACTAGGTTTCCCCTTTTTATCTGTGGATTAATTGTCGGAGTAGAGAACAATTTTGTATGACTCAAAATTGATTTAAAAAAAATCTAAAGATTCAGCTAAAAAAAGGACCATATGCAATTCAGGTAAAATAGCATAGCACATACAATGAACAACATAAAGGCAGTTATGGATATCATACATTGAAATGTTAAATCTCTCATTACGCCTCTATATAGTGAGTATGCCAAACATTAGGGACCGCCCCCCCGCCAAATATTAGAGACCCCCTCCCCTTAATTCAAAAGGGATGCTGGCTAGGGTTTCTGTTGTGGCACCGGACAACGTGACCGAGAAGATACATTTTCCGGCCATTTGAGAAATGTACTGGACACATACAGTGCATTGGGTGTGTAACACAATAGGGCATCCCCCCACGGTGTTCAGAATGACAGAAATCACATTTAGATTATGGTAATTCATTTTAACAAAACATGCAACTCCTGTAATGAAGCAGCCAATAAAACATCAAAAAAGTTTAGACACTATTCTAAACAGAGATGAAAACCTCTGTCAAAAACTTAGAGGGTGAATCTAAAGATGCAACAAATAGGATGGGTTGCTAATATGACTAGGATTGTGAATTTGGCTTCTGGACAACGAAAGAAAGTTGATATGAAAACCAATAGAATAGGAGAGAAATTATATATGAGGAAGTCTTTCACAGGCAGAACAAGTGGCACTAGCTGATTATTGAGTTGTGACTGTCAGTGAAAAGCATCTAAAACATGTGTGAAGATAACGTGTCTTGAGTACAATTTAAAATGTTGAGACAAGAAGGGGGAGGTGTGTGGTGAAGATGGCCTATAGGTGCGTCTCTCTCCAGAATGCATGCGCTCAGCTCTCCAGAATCCACTCAGCGGTCTCCGACAATTCTTACACATTCATTGTTTCATGTGAATCGTTTGCCCTTAGCTTATTTTTATCAATTCCCCATTGCATATGTCACCAGTAGAAAATGTACCGTTAATTTGGTTACATAAATGTTAATGCATTGTATCATTCACTTGTGCAAACAGCTGTCTGTCCTGAGCTCATGGGAAACTCTAGTTGATACAATGTTGCAGGTTCGCTAGAGACCACTTCAGCCAGGAACCAGTTGGTTGATTTGATACAATGTTGCACTTCACTAGTGATAGCTCAAGTCAAGATGGATAGAAAGAGAGGCAGACATGTGGAGTGGAGAGATTAACGTGATTGAAAGAACTGGACTTTATATCAGTATATATTCTACTGTTTTTATTTTTCGGCTTCATGTATTCTTACTTAGTTGACAATGGAGGTTATAGATCACAGTGTATCAATGTGTCCATATGGCTGGTGCTCTAGCGTTACTTATTTTTTTGATTAAGATTTTTACTATTAACCACGTGACAATGATTTTGAGGAACGAAAACGTTGTTAATGAAATTAAACTGTTCCACGAAAAAGCACATGAACATGTATATTGATGATTTGGGAAAAGCTGCAAAAAAAAAGGATTGGGAACTCTAACTCATCTATTGGTCCTAATTATTTCAGATTATTCAAATTAAATCATGATGTGTTAGAGCAGTGGTCACCAACATTTTCTGAGTAAAGATCACTTTCTGAGTCAGCATGCAAGCCGAGATCTACCACTTTTTTTTAACATGACTTAAAAAACATAAGCCTCTGCAACATTAACCAATTAAAAAGAGTTCTGCAGCAATGGGGTTTGTTCAGTAAACTACAGGCCCAAAACATTATAACTGCATATTGGCTACGCTTGAATTACCCTGCCAATGTTGTTCTTCTCAGGCCATTTTGAAATTATTTTTAAAAAAATTGTAGGTATATGATCACACTGGGACTAGATAATTTGTTGTATTACTTGTGCGAGAGAGCATAATCATTTGCTTTTTTACTGGACTGATGGCCTGCATCTGATGGTCAGTCTGAGGGGAGGGAGGGAGCAGCGGTGAGTCTACCCCTCACCTGACCATCCCTCCTCTCTATGTCCATGAGAAAAATGGGACACAGTCGTCCAGCTGATGGCAAAACTTAAGACACACTGCATTATTTCTGCCTCATGCACCAATTCATGTTGTTACTCCTATGACCAGAGAAAGTGAAATATTCCTTGGCATATATATAAAAAAAAAAAAGGCAAGGCGCAAATAATAACAACGCAAGCATAGCTGTGGGAAGTAGGGCTGCTAAGGGTGCCGCAGCACCCCTTGAAAAATCAGAATAAACAAATATATATTAATAAAAATAAAACAATTGAAAAAATATTATTTAGTCTGGCGCTACGGCCGCAGAATCAAGAGCAACGAATACAAAATAAATAGGAAGGCAAGGCTTTATAGATGGGTTTTTTACAGAAATGTTTGGTGATCGACTAGGAACTGGTTAAGAGAGTGATTAGAGAGACAACAGAGCGCTGAATACCAGGTCATTAGCAAGGACAATTAGCATGTTTGGTAGGATACCCATTAGCATGTTTGGTAGGATATCCATTAGCATGTTTGGTAGGATACCCATTAGCATGTTTGGTAGGATATCCATTAGCATGTTTGGTAGGATACCCATTAGCGCAGTTTTGGATTGGGATTACCGTGACCAACATTCACAGGGAATTTGACTGCGGTCATGATGTCGCAGTAATACGGTCACCGCAACAGCCTGGCACCTACAACCATAACCATTCAAAGGCACTTAATTAAACACATACACAATCCATGTCTCAATTGTCTCATGGCCTAAAAAACATTCTTTAACCTGTCTCCTCCCCTTCATCTACACTGATTGAAGTGGATTTAACAAGTGACATAAATAAGGGATCATAGCCTCACCTGGTCAGTCTTTGTCATAGAAAGAGCAGGTATTCTTAATGTTTTGTATACTCAGTGTATAACTATTCAATTGTGCATGTCAGCACAGCAGTAAGATTGCCAACTGTCCCTTTCCAGAATCTGGCCCACAACGGCTATCTTCTTACCCGTAGTACATGGTACCAGACAGAGGTGCCTCCGAAGTCGATGTGGAAATCTGTGTAGCTGTCCTTGACCCCCATGAGGCAGTACTTCTGGACGTTGGGCCGTTCAAACACTGACTCCTCAGGCCACAGGTTCTCCACCCACGACAGCTTCCTCACTATCTTTGGAGTCTCCACCAGATTGGACAGCCTGGTACAGAACATTTACATTTTGTATATTTAAACACCAGATTCAATCAAAGTATTTAATTTTTTTACAACTGCAAAAACTTTATTCTGCAGAAACAACTACTATGCCAAGTCATTTATCGCTCTCAGTATGGCTCTGGCAAAATATAACTTTTGTTCAACCAAATTATGTACTGGTGACAAGGACGACACCTAGAGAGCAATTCCAACAAATGAGTGACCCAAGAACATGCTGTGTAGTGTACCTGGTCTCAGAGAACTCTAGGCTGATGACGTTGAGGACTCGGTCTCTGTTGGGGCTGTTGTAGTACTCTACAAAGTCCCCCAGACACATCTTCAGGTCAGCTTGGCGAGGCACGTCAATCACATCAATCACCCTGTCCGGACCTACAGACAACAAACAATCAACACACAATCACATCCTGCTGCTCCCCAGACTTCATTCCTGCACCATGATTAGGGCTGTGACGGTGACCGTATTACAAGTCATGATGGCGGTCACAAGTCATGATAGCAGTCAAATTCCACATGATCGTTTAGTCACGGTAACTAGGCTTCTACAAGCTCAGATGCTGCTGATGGTCATTAGTGGCCTACCAAACTTGCCAACTGCCAGGTACTCAGCACTCTATTGTCCCTCTAATCACTCTGACATCAATGCAAATGCAATTGAAAATCTAATTAAAACCCTTAATGAAAGTCAATGAGCTCATGATGCGCAACATTTTCATAGGCTATGCCATTGCGTGAGAAAACAGAGTTTTAATGGCCTCGATTAAAAAGAGGATCCCATAAGCTTTTTATAGGCTAGGCCAACTATATTTATTTATCAACTTACCTAATATTAAGCACATTGCATCTCTTTACAACAGGAGTACATCCTACCTGGCTGGCATGAAAATGAACCACGGTAAAAGCATATTCCATTCGCTATTTACAGTAAGTGCATAGAAGTATTTTCTTCTGCTGCCCGTTGAGAAAGTTGCATGATAATTGTCCATTCTAAATCAAAACAAATTTTACACATACTGTATATTATTTCAATAATGTAAAGACAAGACTAAATCAAGAACTGTCTGATGGGTGACCATATTAGCCTATCACTTGTGAATGATGCCCAGCTTGTGTGCAGTAAGGCAAGAAAGAGTGCATCTCTTTTTTTGCGACTTATTCAAATCATAGTCGCAACACCTCAAGTTGGCTAGCCCATAATCCTATATGTTTTGATAAGGTTTGTATCGCAACTAAAGTGGCCAAAAATAACTTCTTAAAATTAAGCACATTCATCCGCTTTACAATGGGTGTAGAGCCTAACTGGCATACATACGCAGCACTTGAGTTTCAAGTATGAGGAAGATCATTTTCACCATAAAAATGTACCTTAATAATAAAAACATTACATTCATAATTGCATTTGCGGTCACTTTCGAGAATGGTGTTTAGCCTACTGCCTTGTGCACATTGCATTGCTGCTTATATAACCATGTGAAGAAGTAGCCTAATAGTTTATAAACATTTTAAGCTAAATGTTCTGATCTGTTGTGTCAGCGTAATTGCTTAAACAAAAAAAAAGTTGTTGACGCTAGTGGTTATATTAATTTGGGATCTATCGCATTGGATATGGACGCACGCAGTTGCGTCCCCGATGTGTCTGTCTTCACTTGTAGCCTGTGAGAAAGAACGATCACGTGATGGAGAGCCATTTGAGTGAGAGGTGCTTTGGAGCATGAAGCCGGCAGAAGGGAATAATTATTATTATTTTCAGCCCAAGGGCACAACGGCCACTGGCCTCAAAAAGGCATCGATTTATTTAGGGGGCATTACGGCCACACTAAAGGGATGCCGCCGGGAAATTTGAGGAATTATCAAGTGCTTGTCAAATTGTGAATGAGAGACTGAAGTGTGTACAGCCTGAGCAAAAAAAATAAAACTAAGCAGAGCTCAAGCCTTTCATTAGTCGCCTCATGCAGCCTTAGAATGTATTAAACATCTAAACATATAGCCCAACGTTTGCATGACAACTAAAGTTGCATAAATAACTCTAAATTAAGCATATAGGACTACTGGTTTCTTTGTTAACCGCTCAACTCAGAATAGTGCGCACTCCCTCAGAAATTGTTTGGAGAAAATATCCTTTCTATTTTATTCAGCTATGTTTAATTGTATTCTTCATACTATAAAATAATGCCACGGAATTCTAAGCGAATCTTGTCTGCTAAATGAACGAACTAGTGTAGCCCACAGCCATATGGCATAGCCAGATCAGGGCCTAACATAAGGACAACAGCTATTTTGTTCTTCTGAAATAGACTACATTTTCTTCATATAAGGTTTCTGTCTAAAATAAATAACTTTATTGTGATGGTGTAAGCTATAAAACATAGATTTATTAGACTTTTTTTTTTTAATGTAGATGTTCCAAAGGTCTGCATCAGTGGCTTGTAGGCTATCCGTGGAAGCCAGGAGATAGTAAATGTGTTTATGTTAATTAACGGTCAATTACCTTGTTATTTGCTTGACAATCACCGGCTGAAGAAATTTCATGACCACCACAGCCCTAACCATGATCATATACAACATTTCAATTACACAGAAGTTGTGTTGCATAGGATAAGACGTTAGGTTACTCTGATAACCTACACTAGTTCACATCTACTAGGGTAATGAAATGTCGTTGAGATGTGACTAGTTGAAGAGCAGGTATTACCAATGTAGTGCTCTATGTCATTGACGCCGAAGTTCCCCGGGGGCAGGTTCATGCCCAAACCGTCCCTCCTGAGGACCATCACAGGAACACTGAAGGAGCGCTCCTCCAGGAACTCCACAGTCAGCTGGGCCCCCGACGGCTTCAAAAGCACCTCATCAGCACTGGACAAACACAGAGAAATTGGGAGAGAGTGAGGGACCTATAGAAATAGAACATCTAGAAGCAAAGCACCTCTAGTCTGAGTACCAGTCTCTTTAGCTAACATTCCACTCCTTGCCATTGCCAAAGAGACTGGCCTTTCTGGAATCTCAATGATCAAATGCACTGGATTTACAGTGGAGTTGCTCATTGCATATTGGAAATAACATTCATATTTTCCATGACATGTGGTGCCTCAAAAATAACATTTGAATTTATAGCAAAGTAAAAAACGAATATTTAACTGTTAGATGGGAAAGTTGGAATGGGCAAGCTTAAAATAAAAAATAAGATGTTTTGTGGTTGGAATTGCAGTATATATTTAGTTTGAGAATTTAGATGTGAGCAACCAGATACCAAAAAGTTCCAATATTTGCATAATCTGTGTGATTGCAGGATAGATGTGAGGGTTATTGAATCAGGAGGAAATCTTACGTTCTCCTCGAGCTCATTAATGATAGAATGTTCATATTTGAAGACTGCGAAAAAGGCCAGTCTCTTTGGCACATGACATGGAGTACAGGGAGTGGATTATCTAAAGAGACTGGTACCCAGGCTTAAGAACCCCCTCAGTCTGCGGCAATTTGACAATACACTCAATATGGATGATATTGTATTATGATGCAAAATTCTACCCACATCAAGTGCGTTTTATTTTTCCATCTATGGAACATTGCCAGGTTCCGACCTATGCCGTCACAGCCTGCAGTGGAACGACTCATCCGCGCCTCATCCCGTCTGGACTATTATAATGCCCTGTTTGTTGGCGCATCTGCCAAGTGCCTAAGACTACAATATGTCCAGAACTGTGCTGCACGTGTCCTACCCACATGTTCCCCCCGTGAGAACATCACTCCAATGCTGATAAACCTCCACTGGCACCCCATATGCTCACGCATTGACTTTAAAATCCTGGTTCACACCAACCAAGCTATCCACAACTCTGGACCCAAGTACCTGTCTGACCTCATCCTACCCTCCTGCCCAACACACGCCCAAAACTATGGATGACCAGGCTTTCAGTTGTGTGGCTTTTCGGCTGTGGAACGCACTTCCAGTCACTATCAGGGTTGCAGAGTCGGTGGCCTCGTTTAAGGCAGAGTTAAAAACTGAAAAGGACCTCTGTTAATTCAGTTTTCCTGTCCACCAGATCGGATGACACCTGTATATAGCTTTCATTGTTGTCTGCTTACAACGTTCTGTGTTTCAGAATTCTTTTCAGCGCCTTGGGTGTGAGAAAAGCGCTTTACAAATTAAATGTATTATTATTATTACTTCTATGGAGGGAACCAGGGCAGAGTGTCAATCCACAATGATACATTAACTGAATACAAAATGCAGATTTAAAGTCCATATTCTGGACCACTCGGATGGAGTTGAGACACTATACTGTATGTCAAATAAAATGAATAAAGAATTGTTTTGGTCACATGCGCCGAATACAACAGGTGTAGACATTACAGTCAAATGCTTCCTTACGAGCCCATTCCCAACAGTGCAGAGTTAAAAAGTAAGATAAAAGATATGTACGCAAGCAGAAGCTCTACGCTACAAATAATTTATGTGTCAGGTTGGTTTCTTCCTCAGGTTGGGGGGGTGATTTTAGCTAAATGTTCATAGTAGATATAGAGACAGTGTGGAAGAGAATGAACATGTACTGTAAGACATAAAGGAATATGGGAGGTTTACCTTGGGAAGGTGCGGCTTCGTAGCTCTCTGACAAACTGCTGACTGCCGGTCTTTACCGGTCGACCAGAAGTGTCTCTTCCTCCAGTGGCTCCAGCATCAGCCTGCTTGGTTCCTCCACGCCGCTTCCTCACTGCAGAACATACAGGAGACAACAACAGACTGGGATTACAACCAGAACCACACTACTAAAGGCAGACCAAGGCCAAAGACTCAGAGGAATAAGCATGTGTATTAGCGTGTGTATTCCTGTAGAGCTGGGTTTCCTAAATCTCTCCTCGAGTACCCCCAGCCATTCCACGTATTCAGAAATAGAACACCTGATGCAACAGATTAAAAAAGATCAGAAATACATGTGAAATATCAAATTGAAAGAGAGGAACTTACTGACAGAGGGCCCATGGGTGACCTGACAGTTAGGACAATGGTACAGGTCAATCTCTGCTGCTTTGTCTTCCTCCACTCCAACACAACTACACAAATAATAATGTACACAATATAAACAAAACAAATTGACTCAACTAGCCTACTGTAAACAGTCTGCAACTAGTAAAACTCAATGGCACTGAAATGTAACTTACCTTCCATGGAACCAGTCTTGACAGATGTCACACTCGATCATAAAGCGTGTGACATCATAGGGCAGGCGACACAGGCAGTACACAGGAACCGACGCCATACTGGATGTGTATGGGAACTAGCACTGCTCTGTGTCTGACTGACAGTTAGGCCTAAATCTACTGAGAATGGGACAGCACTACACTTGATAGTCTAAATTAAATATAGGTTAAGGTTGCATTGAGCAATGAATATATATATATACACACAGGGCAGTGCCAGTAACAGGTTAACAGTGGTTTCACTTCACTTTGACTAGGTGCCTGTCACACTATTGGCCATGGTTAGGCACCTGTTGAACGGGGGGGAAGAAGAGAGCACAAACGTATCTGTTAAAAAGAATACAGGGATTTGGGTGTTATGTTAAGGAAATGAAAGATAGGCTAGTCTTACTACCTGAAAGTTTCGTTGTTAGCTACTATACTTGGATTGCTACCAGTGAGTCTTGACTAGCAAGCTAGCCCCCGATTACCTAAATATAGCTAGTTAACAAGATGCATAATAAACACAATATAACTACAAAAGTTGGCGAACTAATAATAACATGGCGTATGGTGAGGTGTAGGCCTTACAAACTGACAGCTTTCACATCTTAATTGAAAAGTCCGACAAACATCATTACTGGCTAAGTAGCTTGCTAGTACTAGGTAGTAAAGTAACATTAGCTAGCTAGCAGCTTAGGTAGTTAGATTTGTAGATTGCAGCCTGGCTAACAATAATGGCTTTAGTAAGTAGTTAGCTATGTTAACTAATTTATGATAGCTAACAAACGAAAAGTACAGTTCATTTAATGTTACCGATGGCTAGCAAGCTGGTAATAATTTGTATTCATTAAATTACTACCTATATATTAGTTATTTGCAATTCAAGACCACACATTTCAGTATTTGGCTACCTGCTGTTTATTTGCTAACTTAGCTGCTAGCAGAGCCACCGTTGGCTAACGTTTGCAACCTAACTAGGTAACGCGTTAGCTAAACAGCTGATAAGTCTATTAATCTAGCTAGCTTAATATCTTCCATTTTATATTCGTTCATGACAAAAATGTTGTATTTAATTAGCTATATGTAGATTGCAGGTTCAGAAATTCGGTCCAAAATAATTTCTTACCGGGATTTTAATTGTCTGGTTGCTGCAAAGAGGCCACCGGCCAAGCATTCGGAATCGGTTAAATCCTTACGAAAGGCCGAGGATCGATGAGGCCTTATTATTATTATTTTTTTTTTTTAAAACAGCCCTTACTGCATTGCTTTTTTTTGCCACATTATGTCCAGGTGTGTAGTTTAAATCCAAATATATATTGAAGGGTTTGAATAGATTAAAAAAACCACTACATGAGCACTGTTACAATAAAGAACTCAGAAATATAGACATTTGTGATGGAGCAACGGCATTTCAAAGCACTCGCAAAGAGACTGTCTGCAGTTGAAATAACAATAAAGTTGCGTTAGTAGCGGGCCTTCAAATTAAGGTAGAGATGGAGAGGCAAAGCGAGCGGAATAACTGGGTCCGAAATCTGTCTACTCCAGCAGGTGGCGTTCTTTCGTTTTTTATTTTTGTTCACTAAGCGATTACTTTTTGTATGGAGGTCAATTAACGAGTGTCGAGTTTGTTTAACCAAAAACATTTAATGACTTATTTGCTACGAGTGGCTTATTTAACCGAATAGAAGTTTAGTAAAGATTAGGTTGTTACGAGTGTACCGATATACGTAGGACGCGTGACATCCCGGCAACTTTGGTCCTTGTTGTCACTAGTTACCACAGCCACAAAGTCATAAACTCCGCCTATTTCTACAATTTATCTTCTTAAAATGTTATTTTAAACCTAACCTTAACCACACTGCTGACCTTATGACTACCCTTAAATTAAGAGTAAAAAGTACATTTTTGTTTTCATGAATTTGTATGGTGTAGCCAATTTCGACTTTGTGGCTGTGGTAACTAGTGGAAACTGTTGTGCCTGTTGTTCACACGCGTATCTGCCCTCTCATTGGCTGGAATAGTCACCTGATCTTACCTCCTCCTAACTGCCTTCCATTTTTGAAGAAATTTATTTTAATTGTAGGAGCGGCCTCTACAGTTCAATGTAATGAATAATCTGTGATGTAGGCCGACACAAAATAAAACAATATTTACTTTACAGTTAAGTAACGGGGTTGGGGCGGCAGGTAGCCTAGTGGGTTAGGCCAGTAACCGAAAGGTTGCTGGATCGAATCCTCGAGCTGACAAGGTTAAAATCTTTCGTTCTGCCCCTGACCAAGGCAGTTAACCCACTGTTCACCGGTAGGCCGTCATTGTAAGTAAGACTTTGTTCTTAACTGACTTGCCTAGTTAAATGGACCTTATTCCTAAATACCAACCCTCCAGGTCACTCCGCTCTGCCACCTCATCATCCCCCGGTCCAAGCTTTGGAGACGGGGCTTTCTCAAGGGCTGCGCCAAGGCTCTGGAACGCACTTCCACAATTCATCCGTGACTCTGAATCCCTTACCATCTTCATCCACCGCCTCAAGCCTCATCTGTTGAAACAAGTCTACCCCTGACCCGTCTTGTGTTATGTTTGACCCCCCGTCTTTGTTTAGTTATTTTTCTATTGTCTGAATGTTCTTCTTGCTAGTTGTTTGTTGTACATTATTTTCTGTAAAGCGTCTTTGGGTCTCAGAAAAGCGCTATATAAATATAATGTATTATTATTATTATTAAATAAAGGTTAAATAAAAAAATGTAATCATTCAACTGTAATAAGATACATTATTTAAACAATATAATGACAAGATTGGTGAAAATTAGGACAGGTGTGGGTCCATTAGAATAAGCAACATCATGCACATTAACAGTTTGATGTTTAACACCATTTATTTTGATTAGTTACAAAACATAAATAAAATCAACAATTCAATTAGTTAACATTTTACAGAGGCTAAATCACCAGCAACATATGTTTTATTTCAATTTTTTTCTGTTTATATATTATAAATCATTGGTTCTCAATCTGGTGTAATATCTGGACTCTCAAGTGTGTGTTATATAGAAGAGCCCAATAGCCTATAGATAGTCTAGGCCTACTCCTTCATAATGTTTTGTTGTTTGTCCAGTGAGTCAAGATGTGAAATGTAAGACCATATTATCAGAGAGATAAAACAAGTTGAGATATCCCTATGATTATAACCACGCTGACTAAACTTCTCGCAATTGAAACATGATGTAGCTCTCTTTCAACCCAGTCTAAGAGGAATATAATACATGCATGGGGGACTCCATAAACAGAGATGAGAACCAATGTTTTCTAGTATCAGATAACCTCAGATAGATTTTAAATGCTGATCAGAAGAACACAATTTTTACATTTTGTACAACCCCATTTCAAAATACAAAAATAATATGTTCTTCTTTAATATTGCATTTTGGTAACACTTCAGGACGGGGCGAGTTCCACATGTCCTTTTCATGAATATCATCAAAGCTGTGACATATGGTCAACATGTTAGTATTGACTTGACAGCACAGTAACTTACACTCCACTCCACTAATAATCATCAACTATATTACTTTGAAAATGTGGGTTGTCTCAAAAAACAACAACATAAATACTGAAAATCATTATGTTAACCTCTATATTCATATGCAATTTGTAACGGTTTATCTTTTTTGAACAACCATAATCACAAACTGTTTTAGCTCCCCAATAGAAATGTGAATGTTTTCTTTTCGTCCGTCCACTTTCATTAGTTTTAGGGTGAGTTTTCAATTCACTATGAAGCAGTCTGTCTCATACAGTGAGCTCCAACAGTATTGGGACAGTGACAAATTAGTTTTTGTTTTGGCTCTGTACTCCAGCACTTTGGATTGAAAATGATAAAATGAATATGCGGTTAATGTGCAGACTGTCAGCTTTAATCTGAGGGTATTTTCATCCACATAGGGTGAACCGTTTAGAAACGTTGTACATAGTCCACATATTTGGTACACAGTCACACACACAGTAAAGTATTCATTCTAAAAGTCAATATGAGAACAGCCCCTGTACATTTACATGGGTTCCCCATTACCATGAAGTGACTTGGCATTTTGTTTGTTTTCTCATCATCCTTTATGACACCTTCAATATGCAGGGCTGAGACAGATAGAGTAAATTCAAAATGTCTCTAAAACAAATGTAGTTATTTTAGCTTAAATAAAACACCATTATTACCATGCTCTGTGGTGTTACTGTAACATGCTGTTGTTGTAACTGCATTGCATCTCATTGGTAGCCTGTTGAAAAATGTGTGCTATATTCATGTAAGACGTTGGCTCACTGTATTGGCTTGTAAATGTCTGGTTGATTATTGTCAATGTGCTTCTACAAACTTACAGAAAAACTTACAGACAAATCACGACAATAGGATGAGAACATTTAGATGACAGTTAGTAATTGCACTTCTAAAATCCAAGTAAGCATTGACAAAAAAAAAAGAAAAAAAAGACAATAATAATGTCATAATGTTTGTGGTCCTTCATGTCTCTGCTTGGTAGAAGAGTTCAGGGTCCAACTTAGTTGGATTTCAAAAAATAACATGACCTTTACTCGGTGTCAAAACACACAAGAGATATGTACTGAGGAAATCAATGGCAACACAAACACACACACAGAAATACACACACATTATGTAAGTTTGTACATCTCAACACTCAAGCACACCATTATCATGACCCCTCCCCCCAGAGTTCCACATTTAGTTAACCATTTCTCTGTCTGTACACACTCTACATAGACTCAACCATCTCTCTGTCTGTACACACTCTACATAGACTCAACCATCTCTCACATTCACTCCCCATCTCATCTTTATAAACATACTGGCGGCCATTTTCTCATTCTCAGACATTACCTCTCACAACATACACACTCTCAAACTCTCCATACGGGTTTTGCTCATCCATCATCTCGTCATCTTTGTTCTCCTTCCATCATCATCGACCTCACTCTTCCCCTTTTTTTATTTTTGTGTTATTTTCACTGCTGTCCCAGAGGAAGAGTTGAGGTTGGGGGCGTGGGGTGAAGTTTGGCACTGGAGGGTAGAGCAGCAGCAGAGCATCAGGAGGAGGAGCAGAATGTTCCACCAGTGGCAGCAGCAGCAGCAGGTCCAGTGTCTATGGTCCCCAACACCGTGGTTGTGCTACACCCAGGAATCAGACACCCAGGCTGGGCTAGGGCCAGCTGAGATGACAGGGCCATTTGGGGCATCTGGGAAGGCAACATAGGTTGATGTGGTGGGGTTCCTATACCTACATTGGGCTGCTGGGGTATCTGTTGTTGACCAGTCTGTGGCTGTTCAGGAGCCGGGGACTGAGACAGTAGTGGAGTTTGGATTAGGGGTGATTGCTGAAAGGGCTGTATCTGTAACGGGTGAGGAGGCTGGGCTTGCTGGAGATGTAAACTTTGCTGCAGCTGTGGGAATGGAGGCGTTTGTTGTTGTTGTGGTTCTGGTGGTCCCCCCACTCCATTCCACTGGCTCAGGCTCCCCCCAGCAGTGTACTGAGCTGGGGATGGAGCAGTGAGGTTGGAGGGTGCTGGGGAGGCCTGGGGGTTCAGTGGTGCCACAGGGAACCAACCCGGAGGAGCCACCTTGAAGGAAGACAGTCAAGACACACTAATGAGAACCTTAACACCAAGCATACCATTATAATGTATGTAATAACTAGGGCTGCGGTCACGAGTCATGAATGTTACCATGACCACAGTGAATGTTGGTCATGGTAATCCCAATCCAAAACTGTGCAAATGAATGGCGCGGATGGGTAGCCTACCAAACGTCTAATTAGGCTAATTGAGGCTAGCCATAATGTTACTGTGCTTCTCACCTTCCAACAGTTAGCCTACACATAACAACAACTCCATTCAGATTATAATGTAAATAGCAGCCTATCTGTTGGCTTTTGGTCCTTGTGGCCTTTCTCATTTCCCTTTTAATTCCGTCATTGTAATTCCATTGATTAGATATTCTTAACTTTCTTGCTACACAAGCATAGCAGCAATGCAATCGTTTCTCTCTCACAGCTGGAAGAGCGAGGATCAGAGTGCATGCCTTTTTCTGCAACCTTTTCCAAATAGAGAGTTGTATCATGCAGCCCTTATGTTTTGATTTCTAAGACATTCCCAGGTTTATAGGCCTTAATACAGAGGGCTCAAAAGTGTTCTAGAACGTCTGCGTTCCGCAAAATATATGTAGACAAGCACTTGTCTATTTCAATGGAAGGATAGTGGTTACTCGTATTTGCACTTTGTCCTTATTTGATTGAGCGGACATTGTGTATGCTATTGCTATATAGATCGGAACATTAAAATGCAAGCAAAAGTTAAGCTATCGTTTATCTTAAGTTTATCTTCTTAAGTTAAGGTTGATAAGACAAGCAAAAGTTAGCAATAGTTTATCATAGTATGTGAAATCATGTCATATTTAAATAATATGCTGTAAATTATATAATTATGACAGTGTTTGGCAACTAACATTAAATGTATGAAATTGTCCAAAAAGGAATGTAGGAAATAATTTACTTCAAATAATTTACAAGGTTTGTAGATCTAACCCACAGCAGGCAGAAAGACATTGCCAAAAGGGACTTGAGACTTGACTTGAACTCTACCTCAAAGACTGAACATCTCTGAGTAACAGTAGTGGTAGTAGTAGTAGTAGTAGTAGTAACAGTAGTGGTAATAGTAACAGTAGCAGAAGTAGTAGTATTAGTAGTAGTAGTAGTAGTAACAGTAGTGGTAGTAGTAGTAGTAACAGTAGTGGTAGTAGTAGTAGTAACAGTAGTGGTAGTAGTAACAGTAGTAGTAGCAGAAGTAGTAGTATTAGTAGTAGTAGTAGTAGTAACAGTAGTGGTAGTAGTAGTAGTAACAGTAGTGGTAGTAGTAACAGTAGTAGTAGCAGAAGTAGTAGTATTAGTAGTAGTAGTAGTAGTAACAGTAGTGGTAGTAGTAGTAGTAACAGTAGTGGTAGTAGTAGCTTGCAGTCATAGACTGAATTGTACACCAACTGTACGCATAGGTCACAAGTGGGTGGACCTTGTACTTTACCTCTGTGGGCTGTGGCCAGCCTCTCAACTCCTGCACCAGCTGAATCTGTTTGATCTGATTGAGTGAGGGCTTGGGAGGGGTGGGACCCACGGTCTCCTTTGTCCAATCATCAACCAGTCTGTGCAAGTCATCTGTGAACGTGCTCTTCCTGTCACCCTGGGAGGGAGGACTGTTGTCTGAGAAAAGATAATGGGAAGATATTTAATCAAACACTACTTATTCAGAGGAAGAGGAATAGTCTTATGTTTTGGTGAAACCTTTACTTACTTATTTTAGTAGTCAGAAGGGTGGTGTGTACTGGGTTGCAGTACGGTGGTAGACTGCTCTGTTCTCCCCCTGAAAAACTATTGGATTGCTGGACACCTTCAGGAGATACAACAGACAGTCAGATATCACATATACACCTTCAGTGAGAGAGGGAGAGGAAACAGAGAGAGAGAGAGAAGGAGAGAGAGAGAAAAATACAGAGAGATGGAGATCGAAATTGAAAGATCGAAAGTAGACCCAGGAAGAGAGATTGGTTACCGGGGTGACCAGTGACTCCATTGTTTTCCATGTGGGAGTGGCGTCTGGACCGGAGCTTGGCTTTGGCCGGGCGGGGCCTGCGGGGGGAGAGGGCTGGCGGTCCTGAGGGGAGGGTTGGGGTACGGGGCAGAGGCAGGGTCGGCCGGTGGTCTTTGAGGGAGCGGAGTTGTTTGTACAACTCCTGGAGCTCTGTGTTCTGCTGAGCCTGCAGGGACACCACCTCCTTGATGTGTCTGGGAAGAGGTAGAACACAGGGAGAGGAAAGAGGAAGGGGATGAGGGAAATGAACAGAATGGGGTTTGGGAGATCATTAATGAAAGAGAGAGAGAGAATTGAGGAGGAGAAAGTGAGGACATTTAAGAATGTAGGCAGGCAGGGATGGATTGGAATGAGAGGGAGGAAGACATTAAACATTGGTTAGTCAAAATCCCTCTCTCTCTCTTTCTTTCTTTTCTTTCTTTCTTGATTGGGTTCATTATAATCGATCCCCTCCATGTCTCACTTCTCTCTCAGCTTGTGCAGCTCCTTCCTCAGGTCTTCATCCCCCATTTCACTCTCCTCATCATCACTACTGCCTAGAGGTGAGTGACCATGCCCATGTCCTCGGGGTGGGTGGATCAGTGCAGGGTTCCTCCTTCTCTCCCTCTCCAGGTCAGGAGACACAGGGGAGCTGTCCGTTAGCTCTTTCTCCTCTTTTTGGGCCTCCGTCTGGGTGACAGAGAAGCGCCCTACTTTCCTGTGACTGCTGCCTATACCGGAGGCTGCCTCTTTGGGGGGAGAGGCCTCGGGGGGCTGGGGCACTGCAGTGACCTGGAGAAATGTGAGTCATTAACTTTGCGTGTGTTCCTCCTCCTTCAGCGTATTCTGATATTTAAACAGGAAGAGATTGTGTTTTGAAATTACAACATTATGTTATTTACATGACTTTATATTAGAATGTTTTCCTATATTAGTACTTTCACACTGTCTGTTCTTCTGAGAGGAGTCTCTGAAGCTTAACGCTGACAGTTGATTTACGATGCCTTGGTGATAAAACCCAAAGACTGCATTCCATTCCATGATTAGTGTCTGTGTGAAATGCTGGTCTGTCTGCCAGAGGAACATTGGACTTCATAAATGAAGGGAAGGACCTAGTGTCCTATGTTGCATTAGTATTTCTGTATAAACAAGTAGTAAATGACCTAGAGGCAGAAACCTGGCGTAATTTAAATCTTGCTCTCTGTTGCTTGATATCACAATGTACCTTTGTATAATTCCACACATCTGCTGTTTGTCACATATTCAGGACGATGTGTCTTAACTATAAAATGCTGTGGCTTAGTTCTGCTCTTTGAGTTCTCAGTGACTACCTCCAGGGTGGTTACCTACCAACTCCATTACTGCAGTGATTAAATAAGTTCAATTGTTTCGAAGTTTGACTAGAATAATTCCACAACAGGATTTTCAGAAAGTTCTAGACACCTCATAGATCTGAAAGAATTGAATAGGCCTGGTAGTAGGTATCTTGTCCCCTCGTACACTGGGTGGATATTTTCCCATATTGCTTATCTAATCCTTTCAGATCTATTGTCTAGGGGCTAGGTTTTTTTTCTTCTGGATGGGCCGTACCCGAAATCGTCCCTTGAGTGAGTGGGTAGGGTTGGAGGAAGCTCCCTCTCTGACTGCCTTGCTGCCTCTAGAGTGACCATCTGGTAAAAACAGGGGGAATGAAAAACAAGGGGAAGAGAGAGAGAGAGAGAGACGACATAGAGAGACAAGGACACAGAGACAGACATTCACATGAGTGAGGACAAGGTAGAGCCACAGAGACAAACACACAGAAATAGGCACATATGGGTGGACACACAGAGAGGGACACACCGACAAGCAGAGAGATAAGACGTGGACACACAGAGAGGGACACACCGACAAGCACAGAGATAAGACGTGGACACACAGAGAGGGACACACCGACAAGCACAGAGATAAGACGTGGACACACAGAGAGGGACACACCGACAAGCACAGAGATAAGACGTGGACACACAGAGAGGGACACACCGACAAGCACAGAGATAAGACGTGGACACACAGTTAAAAATAATTGAATCACACGACATCACCATCATCATCAGCACACCACCCTGTGACTGTACAATACATTGCATTGTACTGTATACAAGCTAACAGTACATGCATCACTATGGGAAAGTGTGCGTACATTTAGAAAACTATAGCATTTTTACAATGTTTAACTGTCCTTTTCTTGCAGCAAAAGGAATAAACAAAAAGGTAATGATAAAGATAACTAAAGATACAGTACATCTACAATAAAAGCATGCTTAAATAAGCACGACATGTTATGGGGTGTGGTGAAGGGTGGTAGATAAGTGGTTAATCATAACATAACATAGAAATCCATTTTAGGGGAGGGGTCAGTTAGTTGAACGTATGCATCAGTTGACCAACCATAACCATTATAAAGCACCCACCCACACACACCCATTCTCTCTCACACACTCATAGACAGTGTCCCAATAACACACTACGTCCCACACTAACATCACGTCAATCAACCAATCAACATCAATCAATCAATTCATTGATTGACATTATGGGTTAATTTGGATAAACAGTGATATTTGTCAGCTTTTAAACGGAACGTGTGTATATGGATCAGTTAGGGGCTACTGAGGGGAGGACGGCTCATAATAACGGCTGTAACCTCCTGTGATATACTGTAGATATGTTGCATCATTTGAGATATCAATGCAAAAATGTACAACTTGGTATGCATGCTGCTGATGTTATGGTATTACACATTAAACTAGACAAATTATGTATGATAGTACATCACCATATATACACACACACCACAGGAGGTTGGTGGCACCTTAATTGGAAGGGAAAGGGGGGATACTAGTCAGTTGTGCAACTGAATGCATTCAATTGAAATGTTTCTTCCGCATTTCACCCGACACCTCTGAATCAGAGAGTTGCGGGCGGCTGCCTTAATTGACACCCACGTCTTCAGCGCCCGGGGAACAGTAGGTTAACTGCCTTGTTCAGGTGCAGAACGACAGATTTTTCCCTTGTCAGCTCGGGGATTCGACCCAACACTCCTACCCTCCAGGACGGGCTCGTGGTAATGACTGGAGCGGAAGAGGTGAAATGGTATCAAATACATCAAACACGTGGTTTCCAGGTGTTTGATGACATTCCATCCGCTCCGTTACAGCTATTATCCCCTCAGCAGCCTACTGTGGGACACGCATATGTTGACCATAAGGTATGTAGCGTGTTGTATGTTCATGCCATACGTTATATTTACAATAAAAATACACATATATCTAAACTACAGTGAAACACACTAATACATGAAGAATAGCAGTCTGCTAAAACAATGTGACCTTATTGGCTCAGCCTTATAAAAGCCTATGCAGGTAAGAAAGAAATCAAATCAGTAGTTTCTTCTAAACCCCTGTACTGAAACCATGTGCACAATGTATAGTCAGTTATGATGTTCGCATAATCTAGGATATTACATACAGAACATACCGGCAAGCAAATGGTTCATTTATAAAGCATTGCATAATGTATTGCATGTCTAATGGGGTGATTGCCATTGATTGTCATGACATTTGCCAAGTGTGAGCACTCAATGTGTGTGTGTGTGTGTGTGTGTGTGTGTGTGTGGTGCTCAGTCTGAGCTACTCTGTGTCAGCAGGTGGAGCTTGCATGGTTGCTATGTGGCGGCACTGACTGAGCAGTGTGCAGTGGCCTTTACCCTCTGACTGGTGGGGGTCATAAAGGGGTCAAGTGCTCTCATATCCTAGGTGCAGCAAGCAGGTAGGCACTACTTTCTTCCTACACTCTCCCCTTCTCTCCTCCTCCTCCTCCTCCTCCTCCTCCTCATCCCCCCATCTCTCTCTTTCTTCCTACACTCTCCTCCTCATCCTCATCCCCCATCTCACTCTGTATTCTCTGTTATTTTCTACATTGTTCTGGTCTCATGCTGGCCCAGGCAGAGTGAGTAACCCCCATGCAAACAGAAAATATGTAGATAAGCCATTCTGCAGAACAAAACATTACCGAAGATAAGAGTAACGTGTCATGTAGCGACAGCATACAACAACGACAATCACATAACAATAGAAATACCAGAAAAATACAAGATTACAGTTACTTATTACCAAAAGATGAGTTAAAAACTAACAAAATAAATAATAATTCCTGTCAAGATAAGATTAGCAGAAATTACACAACTATGTTACACTAAACATAATTACACTAAACATAATTAGACAACATCTGTATTTTAGATAAACACACCCACGAACCAATGCCCCATTCAACCTCTCTCTCTCTCTATAAACACGCTACCTTGCTTGACTCTGGGCTTCTTGAACAAGCTGGCGGAGTGACGCAGTTTGCACGCCCAGCTTTTGAATTTGCGAGTCCAGGATTTCTTGCTAACGGGATTTCTGATACTAGGACATGTCAGGTTTAGGCCAAAATATCCACCTCCTGCATTATGCTGCGGTGGCGGTCCAGGGCCCAGGGGGATGGGGTGCGGACTGGGGGGCCACGTAGTGACTTCTCCTGGGGTACTGGTGTCAGAGTGAGAGGGGGCAGCCTGGAGGTGTACGGGGAGGGGATAGTGGGAGGGGATAGGTAACACAGCAACAAGGTAAGAGTGGCTGAAGCCATGGGGATAACAGTAGAGACACTCAGAGACAAAAGCAGAGATACTGAAATATCATAAGTACATTGCAAGAACCATAGCATCAAAAAGACATGTATATATTAATGTATAACAACATGGCAATCAAAGCAGTGATCTTTACTAAATGTTTCAGGAAGAAATCAATCAAACACTATTCAGATATGTGCACCTCACTTACAAGAACGGCGGGTTCTCCAGGGAAAGGCGGGGGCCCGGCAGAGTCTCCGTGTGGGGGGGCCAGGAGGGAGGAAGGGGAGGAGGCGGAGGAGAGAGACGGGGCGGGCTGCTGCTCCACCGGGCCCGTTGGAGGAGCCTCCTCCCCCACTCCTCTCCCCCTCTCCAGTTCAGGAGAGGTGGAGGAGGAGCGAGAGGTGGTGGAGGAGGTGGTGGAGGAGGAAGAATGAGGAGAGGTGTCTGAGGAGGAGGACGCAGGAGGAGGGAAGGAGGAGGGATGGAGCGAGTGCGGCTCCGAGGATTCGTCCCCTCCTGCCGATGTGGAGGCTGCCGATACTGCGGTGGGACCTGCGGTAGAAACCACAGCAGCTCCCCCCGTCACACCTGCCCCACTACTATACTCCTGATACAACAAGTTCCTCAGCTTTTCATCCAGAGTCTTAATGCGGTTGTCTACAAACTCGATTTTGGGAGGGCCCTCGCTGTCTGACTCGGCCACAGAGGATGGTTGGACCGGGGAGGGTGTCAGGGTGAGGGAGAGGGGCGGTAGGGGGGCATCGGAGGTTGTGTTAATGTTGAGGGGCAGAGTGGAGTCTGAGGAGGGGTGTAGAGGGGCAGAGGGACTGACTTTATCCTCGGTCACAATGGCCTCCCATGTGGACAGCTCCCACTCTGACTGTTGGAACGACGGCTGCTCCTGGAGAGGAGCCTGCTGGGGCACCTGCTGCTTCTGCTGAGGGTTAACCTCTTGTTGTTGTTGTTGTTGCTGTTGCTGTAGCAGCTGTTGTGACTGTACTAGTTGGTGTTGTGTCTGTTCTAGAGGGAGTTGGTGTGTGAGTTGTTGTTGTTGATGAGCTTGCTGTTGTTGCACCAGTGCCATGTTTAGTAGCTGTACTGGTTGTTGTTGGACATACTGTTGGTTCACTGACTGGGCTAGCAGTGCAGGTTGCTGCTGTAACACATCTCCCTGTATGGCAGTTACAGCCATAAAAGACTGCTGTTGTTGTTGTTGTTGGAATATTTGCTGTTGCTGCTGAATATGTAGTGCCTCTTCCAGACCTAACTGTTGCTGATGGTGTTGCTGTAGGTCAATCGCTGTCTGTTGCTGTGGCTGTTGTTGTTGTTGTGGTGGTGGTGGTAACTGGTGTAGCTGTGGCTGTTGTTGTTGTGGTAACTGGTGTAGCTGTGGCTGTTGTTGTTGTTGTAACTGGTGTAGCTGTGGCTGTTGTTGTTGTGGTAACTGGTGTAGCTCTGGCTGTTGTTGTGGTGGTGGTAACTGGTGTAGCTGTGGCTGTTGTTGTGGTGGTGGTAACTGGTGTAGCTGTGGCTGTTGTTGTTGTGGTGGTGGTAACTGGTGTAGCTGTGGCTGTTTTTGCAGTGGTGTTGGTAACTGATGTAGCTGTGGCTGTTGTTGTGGTGGTAACTGGTGTAGCTGTGGCTGTTGTTGTTGTGGTAACTGGTGTAGCTGTGGCTGTTGTTGTTGTAACTGGTGTAGCTGTGGCTGTTGTTGTTGTTGTAACTGGTGTAGCTGTGGCTGTTGTTGTTGTGGTAACTGGTGTAGCTGTGGCTGTTGTTGTTGTGGTGGTAACTGGTGTAGCTGTGGCTGTTGTTGTTGTGGTGGTGGTAACTGGTGTAGCTGTGGCTGTTTTTGCAGTGGTGGTGGTAACTGATGTAGCTGTGGCTGTTGTTGTGGTGGTAACTGGTGTAGATGGGGCTGTTGTTGTGGTGGTGGTGGTAACTTGTGTAGCTGTGGCTGTTGTTGTTGTGGTAACTGGTGTAGCTGTGGCTGTTGTTGTTGTGGTGGTGGTAACTGGTGTAGCTGTGGCTGTTGTTGTGGTAACTGGTGTAGCTGTGGCTGTTGTGGTGGTGGTAACTGGTGTAGCTGTGGGCGTTGTTGTTGTGGTAACTGGTGTAGCTGTGGCTGTTGTTGTTGTGGGGGTGGTAACTGGTGTAGCTGTGGCTGTTGTTGTTGTGGTAACTGGTGTAGCTGTGGCTGTTGCATGTGTAACTGTGTGTTGCACTGTGTGTTCTGCATTTGGACAGGCAGTTGTTGTTTCTGTTGTTGTAGTGCCAGTGGCAACATCTCTGTCTGTGGTTGCAGGGACATACACTGTTGTTGTAATGGCTTGGTCTGACTGAGCTGGGGCTGCAAATGTAGCTCAAACTGCTGCTGCTGCTGTTGCTGTAGTTGTTGCTGTTGCTGTAGTTGTTGCAGCGTCTGCAACTGTTCAATAGATTTTTGCAACGATTGTTGCTGCTGCTGTTGCTGCAGTTGTATCTGCTCTTGGTACACTTGCTGTTGTTGCTGTACCTGTTGGAGTTGCACAGCCTGCAGGTGTTGTTGTTGTTGCTGTTCTAGAAGCTGTTGCTGCTGCTGTACCTGTTGCATTGTCTGGAGCTGCTGTTGTAACTGGACCTGGGCCTGAGGCGGAGCCTGAGGCTGGGCTGGCGTGCACTGAATCGGAGGCAGAGTGTGCTGCTGCTCCAGACCTGCATGTCTGACCGGAGGAGAGGCCATGGCTGCAGCCACAGCCACTGGAGGGTGGATGAAGCCGGTGGATGAGTGGTCCCCTCCAGACACACACTGCCCTGAGGCTGTCCCTGCTACTACATCCCCCAGGCTTGGGCCTTGGCCCTGGCTCACCATGGAGCTGCCACTAGTAGCTGGGGAAGTCAGAGCTTCAGTTAGACAGGCTGTGGTAGAGGGATCAATGGTGGCAGAAGCAGCTACCATGGTATGGACTGTGAGGTTGGTAGTGGTGGTGGTGTTTGGGACATGGGTTGGAATGGAGGATGTTGCTGTGGTGGCACTGGAGGTTTGGTCGATGGGAGCCTGCAGCTCTAGGCCTAGGCCAGCCGAGGCAGCGGGGACTGGGTGTAAGACTGAGACAACAACTGCACTAGTAGAAGCCGGGTCAGAAACACTACTGTCAGAGGCAGCAGAGGCAGTCGTGTCAGGAGCGGGGGCAGCAGTGGCTGGGGGGGCAGACATGGAGGCAGGGGTAGAAACACAGGTGGAGGCAGGGGGGGGGGAGGCAGAGGCCAGGGCACACAGGGTGGAGGTGGGGCAGAGAGGAGGAGAGGAGACCATTTCAGCAAAGGAGGAGTCCGATCTCTGGGAACCTCCGTCCCCCTCTAGAGTATGTTGACCAATCAAAGCAGACCAGAGAGAGGAGGTACAGAGGGTTAGTTGGTGTTACTCAACAGACAGAACCAAACACAGCAGAATGTACCCTTTTCACACTACTGAGTAGAGCCCAGGTGTACTACGCTGGCCTGGTTACGCTTTCACCATAGTTGCTGGAACTGTGTTAGAAAAGTCACATTTTCTGTACAGTGCATAGCCTGTTAATGGAGAAGGACACTAACTGCACAGGACAATTGAGAAAATATTTCAAACCCTGCTGGTTTTCGGCTGGGCTTGGTAGTGTGAAAAGGGTATGACTGCCCAGCGTTAAATGACTGTTAGCCCAGACCCAGGTGTCATCCTATTAATGTACCTCGGTCAGTGTCTGTAGACTGGGGCACTCTGACCTCTCCGGTCGAGAGAGGTGGAGGGGTTGAAGCTCCTCCCTGGTTGGACGTGGAGTCTCTGTGTCTGATCGTCTGGTTGATGAAGAACCTCCATCTGCCCACCGGAGACGACTGGGGCATCCCGTCCACTGGAACATAAAATAATATATAAAAGTCCCACTTTAAACTAACTACAACTTTCAAGGCTTCATCAACACTTTATAAGGCCAATATCAGGGATGGGCAACTTTGATGGGGGTGGGGGCCACAAAAGATCGGAATTCATCATGAGGGGCCGCAGTGGCTTGCGGGTCTGCGTACCCACATCCATACTCCCACATGCAGTCAGAGCAATGTTACAACAACTAATATCATGCAATTCTACAAATTTTGCCATAAGGTGGAGAGAAACATTTGTATATGTTACAGAAGTTCCCCATCCCTGGCCTACAGAAGTTCCCCATCCCTGACCTACAGCAGTTCCCCATCCCTGGCCTACAGAAGTTCCCCATCCCTGGCCTACAGAAGTTCCCCATCCCTGACCTACAGCAGTTCCCCATCCCTGGCCTACAGAAGTTCCCCATCCCTGGCCTACAGAAGTTCCCCATCCCTGACCTACAGCAGTTCCCCATCCCTGGCCTACAGCAGTTCCCCATCCCTTACCTACAGCAGTTCCCCATCCCTGGCCTACAGCAGTTCCCCATCCCTGGCCTATAGAAGTTCCCCATCCCTGACCTACAGAAGTTCCCCATCCCTGGCCTACAGAAGTTCCCCATCCCTGGCCTACAGCAGTTCCCCATCCCTGACCTACAGAAGTTCCCCATCCCTGGCCAACAGAAGTTCCCCATCCCTGGCCTACAGAAGTTCCCCGTCCCTGACCTACAGCAGTTCCCCATCCCTGACCTACAGAAGTTCCCCATCCCTGGCCTACAGAAGTTCCCCATCCCTGGCCTACAGAGATGCTTGACTGGGGTGCTGAGTCCACTGGAAGATAACGAGAAATCAAATATAAAAAGGTCCCAATTTAATTAACTAAAACTTTACTTCCAAGGCTAAATGAAGCTTCCTTAAACAGAAATCATTCATAATCATTCATAAAGCTTCATAAAGAGGGGCAAAGGGGTTAAGCCACAGTTGGCAAAGCACCAGATGACCATTTATAGTCCACTAGAAGAGAGCATGCTGACCCTGTCCTTACCCTGGCTTCACGAAAGATGGACACAACTCTGCACTGACGTTGCGGTCAGCCTCTTAAAATCTAAATTTAGGGACTGCCTACCACCTGACCGAATCACAGTGACAGGCTGGAACACTAACAGCCAAAACAAACGGACTGAGGTCATCAATCCCATAATCCTGCTCTTTGAATAACGATCAGTTTTAAGACATTATTGATTTATATTGTTTCTCTAATTATTTTGTTGCTCTTATCCATTAAAATGTTGTAAATGCATTAATTTCAGTTTGTATTGACTTGAGTGTAAAAATTTAAATACAGTATTTCAACTAGACGATAGAGAGATATTACATCATGTCATTCGAACTGTGTAAAAGGTTTATTACAATATAATCTATTTTGTCACGCCTGCTCCCGCTCTTCCTCCTGTCCATCACTCCGCACACCTGTTCTCCTCGTCACGCGCAGCACCGCTTATTGGACTCACCTGGACTCCTTCACGTTTTGATCGCCTTCCCTATATCTATCTGTTTCCTCGGTTTCATCCCTGTGTCAGCATTGGTTGTCGTGTTGTGTTCATGTCCAGACACTGTTCCTGTTCTGTTGCATTTCCGGTATTTTAAAATGTAAATGTTTCACTCCCTGTACCTGATTCTTGTCTGCCAGTGTCGATCCTTACAATTTTATGAAAATGTAATGAGCAATTAAGTTTCTCACTTTTATCTTTCTTGTATCTTCTCATCTGTATTTTCCATTCCAAGCTCAGTAGATTATAGCCTATAGATCCTATAGGAGGAGTGGTGGAGAGGAGGGAGGAAGGGTTGCCTCCCAAATGGCACCCTATTCCCTATATACTGTAGTGCACTACTTTTGACAAGGGGTTCATAGGGATCTGGTCGAAAGTAGTGCACCATATAGAGTGTAGTGTGCCATTTTAGATTGTAACTCACTTTCTGTGCCTGTTGGAGTGCTCACTTGCAGCTTTTCCATAGACCCAGTCTTGTCAGACAGCAGGAAGACACAGAACAGACCATGTTAACATGCATTCAGGCAGAATTACATGGTAATAAATCAGATTGCTCCAATACATTAGCTGCTGTAAGGGCCCCTCTATGTTCTCCATACACAATTACATTAGCTTTCTGTGTGTTCAGTGTTCACCTTGCAGGATGGTAACATTGTTTGTTTATTAATAAAGGTACGTGGTGGAGCTCATGAATGTACAGGCTCAATTTATTTTATTTTCACCATAATATAAAACATGGCTACTGACATATTGTTTACATAATGGTAGGAGAAAATGTCCAGACAGTACAAGGACCTGTTTCAAGGCAATATTATATCCAAAGCAGGACATCTTGTACCCTGGCTGTACTATGTATATGGTGTTCAGCCTTTAAAACTGTATGTCTGTAAAGAGCAGAAAAGAGAAAAAAGACATTGCATAATGGTTACGTCCCAACTGGCACCCTTCTTATCTCCCTATGTAGGGCACTACTTTTGACCAGTGGCCATAGGGTTCTGGACAAAAGTAGTGCACTATGTAGGGAATAGGGTGCCATTTGGGACGCACCCAAAGTTTTCAAACCAAACCTGTTGATGTGTGAGGAGAATTTCCTGAGTTCTCTTGACAATGGACCTCAGCTCTTCCACAAATGTATTTTTCTCTGACTCACGGACAAAATCCTCATCCACCTGCACAAGACATTACAGATACACAAATTGATACACAATAGACCACACTTTTTAAAACCAAACTTAATGGACCAAACACAGGCTGCATGGGAACTTGGCATTAGTCCAGATGGAAGACACATAATGGAAGACATATAATGTTTCTAATGTTTACATATCTGGCATCACTCATCTCATATGTATTTACTGTATTCTATACTATCCTTTCGGTATCTCAGTCATTTAATAATGTTTACACATCTTTCGTTCCCCATCTCATTTGTATAAACTGTATTCAATACTCTTCTACTGTATCTTAGTCCATGCCGCTAGTCCTTATGTATATAGGCCTAATTCATTCCTTACTTAGATTTGTGTGTATTGGGTATATGTTGTGTAACTGTTAGATATTACTGTTAGATATACTGCACTGTCAGAACTAGAAGCACAAGCATTTCGCTAAACCCGCATTAACATCTGCTAAACATGTGTATGTGACCAATACATTTGATTTGATTTGAAAGGCGAGTGCTTGCCGCAAAAATCCCATCCAATATAATATAATCATACATTCATATAATCATATGTAATATATCCAAACAGGTAGATGTTTGTGGTGCTATAATCCCATACAATGTCCATGTATAACTGTGTGTTGGTCTAGTCACCATGTAGTCTGCAATGTCTTCAGGTACGTCTCCCTCAGTGTCAAACTTGAAGGTGACCATCTTGTTGCTGTGGGTTTCCAGCTGACACTCCACCATGTTGTCCCCAGAGCCGGACACCTACGGACCACAGGAAGAGAAACCACCTTCACCTTTCAATATCTTGGACACAAACATTTCTTGGACATTACAATTTCTTGGACATTACAATTTCTTGGACATGACCATTTCTTTGAAATCTTTTACATCCTGAGAGGGATTATTACTATTAGGGATATTATACCTGAATCATGCTCAGTTGAAATGCATGTGATCCTTTTTCTGGCCCCCGATAGGACAATCTCCTCTGAGACTTCCCCCTTTCTAGTTGCCCATTGGCCAACATCTGTAAATCCCCATCCCCATTGGCTGGAACAGAGCTGTGGTCAAATGAATAGTACTCCTATTGTTAGTCCTTCATGTACAGTATTGGGCATAACCTCTTCTAACATGGAAGAGGGCTTGGCATTCAAAATGAAAAACAAACGAGCAGTAGAACATTGACAACCGGTCCCTAGCCCTTCCCCTTAACCCTTGGATGATTGCAGATCTGAAAGGGTCTGGATAGGTACAAGCAGTGTAGTGGTGAAGCATCCACCATATCAATTCCACCTTATAGATCTGCTAACATTGACGTGATAGAGCTAGGCAGAGAATTGGGACCGACGTTGAGAGTAATGATGTGACACATACCCTGAAGTGGAGTGTCTCTCTGTGCCAGACTGGTTTGGACTCTCCTGTAGAGCCACATAAACACAGACAGACCAACGCACACACAAATACATACAGACATACAGTAAACAGCAAAAACCCACAAAGAAAAACATGCCAAACCATTAGTTGACTAATACAAATACAATTGAGCAACTCAAATGGGGAATACAAAAAGTAAATTAACGTATTTTAATGTAAGTTAAATCAGAACAAATTCCATACAAGCATACTGAGCTTTTCTTCAAAACATTTATTCTGTATTTTTAAAAGGGTGTGGCCATTGGTTTGCTCTCTACTGTATACACATTTCTATAACCGGCTGGTTATTGGTTGCAAATAGTGGTAGAGTGGAACAGTATGCAGTAGTGGTAGAGTGGAACAGTATGCAGTAGTGGTAGAGTGGAACAGTATGCAGTAGTGGTAGAGTGGAACAGTATGCAGTAGTGGTAGAGTGGAACAGTATGCAGTAGTGTTAGAGTGGAACAGTATGCAGTAGTGGTAGAGTGGAACAGTATGCAGTAGTGTTAGAGTGGAACAGTATGCAGTAGTGGTAGAGTGGAACAGTATGCAGTAGTGGTCGAGTGGAACAGTATGCAGTAGTGTTAGAGTGGAACAGTATGCAGTAGTGGTCGAGTGGAACAGTATGCAGTACTTCTGTACCTGAGCAATGCTCAGCAGAGCAAGTTCACAGTCTTGGAGCGAGGTTGAGGTTGGGGGCAGCAGCGAAAGGCCGTTAGAGTCAATGGGCTGGGCAGCAGCGTCGGCAACAGACGGGGGAAAAGTGGGGCCCGAGGGGCCGTTAGCCAGGCCAGGCAGGGTTAGCTGACTCTCTGGTGGGGTGGGCTGGGTCTCTGGGCCAGGGGTAGCAGGATGGAGGAGTGGCAGGGAGGCAGGGTGGGGGTGAGATGCTGTATGAGAGGGGCTAAGGGGCATGTGTGGAAGAGGGAGGGAATTAGCCTGGGGGGGATTCGGAGGGTGCTGTTGCTCGGTGGTGGTCTGGGCCATTGTCTGGGTGTGAGTGTTTGCAAGAGCTTGCATGGAAGTCTGGGTGTGTGTGTGGGCGGGTAGCGGCTGCGTCAGCTGAACCTGGTGCTGGGGAGATGGTGGAGGACCTCCTGCTCCTGCTCCTACCTGACTGTAGAGGGGTAGGGCTCTAGTCTGAGTACCGAGCTGGGGCACATTACTGGGGGTTGCTATCTGTGCTGGGTTAACAGTGGGCTGCTGGGGCAACAGATGTGGGGGGATCTGAGGAGGCTGAGAAGCCAGTTGACTTGGGTTGAGAGGGGGAATTGAGACTTGCTGCTGCTGAGGAGGAAGGGACTGCAGAGCCAGCTGGATGGAGGCTGGAGCTGGGGATGGAGCTGGGCCTTGGGCTGGAGCTTGTCCAGTCTGTTGTTGAATGTGTTGGGGCGAAGCAGAGACCAAGGTGGTAGGGTCTATGACCTTGGCTGCAGGGGCTGCCATGACAGTTCCAACACCAACAGATCCAGGGGACAGCATCATCTGCTGGTACTGCAGCATGGACTGTTGTTGCTGCTGGACTGGCTGCATGGCTTGCTGTTGGGTGGGCTGAAGTGCAGTGACATTCTGCGGTGCCTGTAGGCTGGCCGGAGCTTGGTGCTGGAGTTGAGGCTGGACCTGGCTTTGCATGGGGGGTATTGAGACTGGAGGTTGGGGTTGGACCAGAGCTGTGCTCTGCTGCATAGGAGGCAACATCTGAGTCTCAAGGGCTTCTGGAATCTGAGTCTGAGTCAGGGCCTGGGTTGGGTGCAGAGTCTGCTGGATGGCTGACTGCCCTGGTGCCTGGGCCTGTATTAGATTTGGAATCTGATGGGGAGCCTGTGCTAGAGGAACCTGGGGCTGGATAGGGATAGGAGGACTTGGTGCCTGGATAGGGGCCACCATGTGAGATGGAATCTGGACCTCGATCATCTGGGGCTGGGCTTGGTGTGGAGGCTGGGGCTGGGCTTGGAGTACTGGGACTGAGACATTTCCCTGGCTCTGAGGGTGAGCTTCATTCCGAGCTTGAATCTGTGGCGGAATGACTTCAGGTATCACTTCCTGACCCTGATCCTGGGCGGCCATCTGAGCTTGGGCCTGAATTGCCTGTATAACCTCTGCTGCTGGTATGGCTGGGGCTATAAGGGGGATCTGAGGCTGAGGTTCAATGACAGAGCTCTGATGGTGCTGCTGTTGTTGCTGGGCAATGTACGCTTGTTGTTGCTGCTGGGTTAGGCTAGTGTGACTAGTTGGAAACAAAGCAGCGTTTTGCTGTTGTTGTTGTTGCAACATACATACATCAATCTGTTGCTGTTGAATCAACGCTTGCAGCTGGTCACATTGTTGCTGAATCAAAGCAGTCTCTTGTTTCTTGCTTTGTTGTAATTTAATTATGGCGGTTTGCTGGTGCTTCTGAGGTTGCTCAGTCTCTTGCTGTTGTTGAATCTGTTGCTGCTGCTGTTGTAGCAAAGCATGTTGGTGCATTCTCTCCGCTTGTTGTTGCATTAGCAATGCCTGCTGTTGCCGTTGTTGTTCAATATGTTGTTGTAACAGAGCTTGCTGCTGTTGTTGCTCCAATTGCTGCTTCTGTAAAGTCACTTGTTGCTGTTGAAGCTGTTGCTGTTGTAGCATGGCTTGCTGTTGTTCCAACTTTTGCTGAAGTACAGCTTGCTGGTGCTGTGGGTCGACTGGATGACTGACGACCGCCTGTTGTTGTAGTTGGGTCGGTTGTTTCAGCACAGATTTCTGTTGTTGTTGCAGCTGTTGTAAATCCATTTGTGGTTGTTGTATCTGGCTCACTTGGTGAGCCTCCAGTTGTTGTTGTTGTTGCTGTTGTTGCTGTAGGAGCGCTTGCTGTTGCTCTAGCTGGTGCTGTTGTAGTTGTGCCTGTTGTTGCTGTTGCTTTAAGGCTTGCTGTTTCTGCTGCTCTTGTTGTTGCTGTTGTAACATCACTTTCTGCTGCTGTTGCTCAAATATCTGCTGTTGTAACAGCGCTTGCTGCTGCTCCAGTTGGTGCTGCTGTAGTTGCGCCTGTTGTTGCTGTTGTAGCAAAGCCTGTTGCTGCTGTTGCTCAAGCTGCTGTTGTATGTACACTTGTTGTTGTTGTTCTAGTAACATTGCTTGTTGTTGTTGCTGATGTTCTATCTGGTGTTGTTGGTGTAGTAACAATGTTTGCTGCTGTTGCTGCTGCTGCAGTTGTTGCTGCGGTGGTCGCACATAGGCTTGGGTTTGATCCACTTGCTGTTGCTGCAATGACAACACCTGCTGCTGTTGTTCCATTGATTGTTGTTGTTGTAGTAAGGCCTGCTGCTGCTGTTGTTCCATTGTATGTTGTTGTTGTTGTTGTTGTAGTAAGGCCTGCTGCTGAACCAAAGCTTGCTGCACTTGCTGCTGTGACTCAGTAGTTTGTTGCTGTTGGATTGCTATAGTCTGCTGTTGCTGCTGCTGTTCTTGTTGTTGATCCATCTGTTGCTGTATCAGTACCGCCTGATTATGGGGAAATACATTGGCCTGTTGTTGTTGTTGTTGTTGTTGTTGATGATGCTGCTGTTGCTCCATCAGTATCTGTTGTTGTTGTTGTTGCTGCTGAAGAATGGTCTGCTGCTGTGTGATCATGTCAGGCAGTGCTCGCTGGGTTAAAGGCTGGGGTGTCACCTGGATGACGTTGGGAGTGACGTTGGCCTGGCTCTGTTGTGGGAGATGGACCATGGCCCCCACTCGTCCTGTTGGGTCCCCCACTAACATGGGAGCTGAGAGGATGTTGAGCTCGGCTTGGGGGTAGACTGGGGGTGCGCAGGACTGGGAAGGGGCCATTTGTGCAATCTGTGACCCATCTGAGTGGTATGACTGAGATGGTTGGAGGATGGTAGTCGCAGGGTGACAGAGGGATGGTCAGGTGGGCAGAGGGAGTTATGGTAAGAGGGGAGAGGGGGGATTGAGATGGAGAGAGAAGGTAAGACGAAGTATTAATCGTATGATTCAATCAAAGAATTATAAACAGTTTTAGAGAACATGAAAGCATAATTATGATTGTTAGAATTGTCATTATTGTTAAAGAACATCTGATAAAATAGTAAGGTGATGTTAAGAGTTATTTGGGGAGATCTATTTCTGAATATATCAAGGTTAAAACAGTTTTGAGGCTAACTGTAGTGTTTTAGTGAGACCAGAGTCGATAGAGACGCAGATCCACACACCTGAGAATACTGCTGTGGTACACCTGGTGAGACCTGCGTTGGCATGGCAACAGGCTGAACGCAAGTCTGCTGACCATCAGGAGCCCCACCACCACTTTGGCCAATGGACATGCCGGAAATCCCACCACTCTGACCAATGGGGAAAATTTGGGGGTGGGACAAAATTGCCTAAAAATAAATAATAGACAATATAATTGAACATGATTGCAGGGTTGATGAGTGAAGATAAGATCTCTTTGTAAACTGGATTTTCAAAAACAGGAACAACCTTAACATTGTGTATGTTCCAAATAGCACCCTATTCCCTACATGGTGCACTACTTTTGGACCTGGTCAAAACTAGCTCACTACATAGGGAATAGGGTGTCCTTTGAGATGCAACCATAGACTTGCCGAGGCAGCAGCAGGGAGATTGGGTTGAGAGAGCACGTAGGACTCCCCTTGCTGAGGGTACGCCTGGCTCTGGCCACTGGCATAGGACTCCCAACTGGCTGAGCCAATGCTCTCCCCTCCTGAAGTAAATATAATGGGAGGTGTAAAACAATACATTTTGGGGATATTCAAATAATTTCATACACATTCCATACACATTTTTAATACTGGTATTATTCTGTCCACAATCCCAAAATACTGTATGTGTATCTGTTACATGTTCAATATACTTTGCTTGATGTTGTTACGCAGGTTCTGGCAATATTAGGAAGGTGTTTTGTACAGTAAGAACAAGCCTGTGATATAGTTGTACAGTACCTGTGGGCATAGGAGTCCCACTGTGGATCTGCTGCTGTTGCCTCACATGTTGATCTACCTCTGGTATCTCCTTAGCCTCCCCCTGCCCACCCCCTCCCCCACCTCCCCCTGTCAGCCCAGCCCCCCCAGGCCCCAGTGAGGAGGTGCAGGAGGGGTAAGAGGAGGTGTAGGAGGAGGTGAGGGTGGAGTCCCGTCTCTCATCAAAGCCTTGCTGCTGTTGGACCAGCTGCTGCTGGCGTCTCTCACGGGACTTTTTGATGAGCGTGACACGGTCACGAATGGATTTTCCCACCACTTTAGCATCGCTCTCATGGAAGAAGCCCGACTTCACCTGGCGAGGTGGGAGAAAAGGGGGGGGTAGAGAGAGAGAGAGGGGGGGGAGAGGGGGGAGTGAGATAATGAGAGCGAGAGAGGCAGAGAGAGACATTAAAAGCATGGCAAGGGAATGTAGGTTAGAGGTACCGACAAGCGAGGAAACCTTGATTAATGAGCTGTGGATTTTGCAATAGATCAAAGCAACTCCAGACCCCACCTTCACTGTGGCCCTCCCACCTTCCCTGTAGTTCTCTGCGAGGGCCTAGCTATTCCTGATCCGACCTGCACTGCTCTCTCTCATATAATTTTTATACTAATGAGCTGAGCTGACCTTCACTGTACTGGGCTGGCCTGGGACCATGATAGAAAGAAAATAAGAAAATAACCAAGCAGAGTACGTTTCGGGTCGGTACCATAGTGTGAAAAGGGTAGCAATGTCTCACCATCTCTCTCTCTCCCTCACTCACCATCCCCCCTCCCTCCCTTTCTCCTCCTCTCTAAAGCCACCTCCTCTTCGTTCTACAGCTCTCTCTCTCCTCCTCCTCTCTCACCATCTCCAGAGCCACCTCCTCTTCGTTCTACAGCTCTCTCTCTCTCCTCATCTCACACCATCTCCAGAGCCACCTCCTATTCGTTCTACAGCTCTCTCTCTCTCCTCCTCTCTCACCATCTCCAGAGCCACCTCCTATTCGTTCTACAGCTCTCTCTCTCTCCTCCTCTCTCACCATCTCCAGAGCCACCTCCTCTGCGTTGTCGTTCTCCAGGTCGTAGCTGAACTCGATGGCCTCGTTGTCTTTGTGTTTTCCCTTCAGCTTCTTGGGATCTTCCACCCAGATCCTGAGGGCCAGGAAGTCCTGATACCCAGTGTCCTCCTCCGCCAGCTCCACGCGCACCCCTGTGTCCTCCCCGAAGAAGGCGTGGGTCAACAGGTCCCGGATGGACAGCCTGCAGGGAGAGAACACATCAAGCAAGGAACCAATTCCCACTTCTTTCCTTTGATTGGATAAGACAGTGAAGAAGAGATGACAGGAACGTTAGGAGAAGGGTGAGTCAGAAGGGCAATGAAGTGGAGTTGAACCACTCTGGTATGTGTGCCGGGGTCAGCGGCACTAAACACTAGACACCACTGAATTAAGTTTTTTTTCCACTAGCACTCGTCCTTATTATGAGAGAGAGAGAGGGTGGGGGGGAGAGAGTAAGGAGAACCTACAGCAAAGGAGGGCCTACAGCAGCATCAGACCTGGGCCCTGACAGTAAATCTCAGTAAGACAAAAATAATAGTGTTCCAAAAAAGGTCCAGTTTCTAGGACCACAAATGCAAATTCCATCTAGACACCATTGCCATAGAGCGCACAAAAAACTATACATACCTCGGCCTAAACATCAGCGCCACAGGTAACTTCCACAAAGCTGTGAACGATTTGAGAGACAAGGCAAGAAGGGCCATATATGCCATCAAAAATAACATAAAAATTCGACATACCAATTAAGATCTGGCTAAAAATACTTGAATCAGTTATAGAACCCATTGCCCTTTCTGGTGGTGTGGTCTGGGGTCCGCTCACCAACCAAGAATTCACAAAATGGGACAAACACCAAATTGAGACTCTGCATGCAGAATTCTGCAAAAATATCCTCTGTGTACAAAATAATGCATGCAGAGCAGAATTAGGCCGATACTCGCTAATTATCAAAATCCAGATAAAAAGCCGTTAAATTCTACAACCACCTAAAAGGAAGTGATTTAGAGCCCCAGGACAACAACACAATTAGACCCAAAATAGAATTACTTGACACATTGGAAAGAATTAACAAAATAATTTAGCAAACTAGAATGCTATTTGGCCCCTAAACAGAGAGTAAACCGTGGCAGAATACCTGACCACTGTGACTGACCTAGTACTACTTAAGTAGTTTTTTGGAATATCTGTACTTTACTTTATTATTTACTTTTACTTTTACTTCATTACATTCCTAAAGAAAATAATGTACTTTTTACTACGTACATTTTTCTTGACACCCAAAAGTACTGGTTACCATTAGGTCCCCGGAGGCGAATGAGGCCCTACAGGACTGCTTGAAACAACAGACTGGGATGTGCTCTGTGAAGCTCATGGGGAGGACATTGATGGACTTACAGACTGCATAACGGACTATATACATTTTTGTGTAGACAACACTGTACCCACCAGGAAGGTACGCTGTTTTCCAAATAATAAACCCTGGGTCACCAGCGACCTGAAGGCCCTGCTGAATGAGAAGAAGAGGGCCTTCAAGGAGGGGGACAGGGACAAATTGCAATGTGTCCAGAGGGAGCTGATGTTGTGGATTGCTGAGAGGAAGAGAGGGTATAAGGAGAAGATGGAGGACAAGGTGAGGCAGAGCCAGGTGAGAGAGGTGTGGAAGGGTATGAGAAATATCACTGGCTTCAAAAAGTCAAACAGTGGGCAGACGGAGGGGACCCAGGACAGAGCCAATGAGCTGAACCAAATTTTTAACAGGTTCGATACTGGCCCTGTCCACCTCCCCTCCAGCTCCCCAGGCCACACAGCCTCACGGCTGTCCCACCCCCACTTTGCTCACAACACCTCTGTTGAGACCCCCTCCCCACCTCCGCCCCCGCTCCCTCTGGACTGATCTGCAACACCTCCCTTCCCCCCACATCTGGACTGATCCTCAACACCCCCCTTCCCCCCACCTACCCACCTGGGCTGGCTTTCACCACCAACCAAATAAAGAGAGAGCTGGAGAAACTACATCAGTGGAAAGCGGCGGGCCCTGATGGCATCAGACCAAGGGTGCTTAGGGTCTGTGCTGACCAACTGTGTGGAATACTCCATCAACCCTTCAACCTTAGCCTGAGACTAGAAAGGGTCCCTGTGCTGTGGAAAACATCCTGCCTGGTCCCAGTGCCCAAGAAGGCGCACCCCACTGTCCTGAATGACTTCAGACCTGTAGCGCTAACATCCCACATCATGAAGACCCTGGAAAGGTTAGTCCTTGCTCACCTCAGACCCCTGGTGTGTACATCACTGGACCCCCTGCAGTTCGCATATCAGCGCAACATTGGGCTGGATGATGCAATCATCTACCTTCTGCAGAGGGCCTACTCTCACCTGGACAACGCAGGTTGCACTGTGAGGGTTATGTTTTTTTACTTCTCCAGTGCCTTCAACACCATTCAGCCCCTGCTACTGTGTGAGAAGATGAAGAGAATGAAACTGGAAGCACCCTTAGTCTCCTGGGTCATGGACTACCTGACCGGTAGGCCACAATTTGTGCGACTACAGAGCTGTGTGTCAGAACGGGCAGTGAGCAACACAGGGGCCCCCAAGGGAACGGTCCTGTCCGCCTTCCTGTTAACCCTCTACACCTCGGACTTCAGATATAACTCTGAAACATGCCACCTACAGAAGTTCTCGGATGACTCCGCAATTGTAGGGTGCATCAGGGGTGGGCAGGAGGAGGAGTACAGCAGCACAATCAATGACTTTGTGTTGTGGTGTGAGCAGAACCACCTTCAGCTCAACATCAGCAAAACAAAGGAGATGGTGGTGGACTTCAGGAGAACCAAGGCCCAACTGACTGCAGTCCCTATACAGGGGATGGATGTGGAAATGGTTGGGTCATACAAGTTCCTGGGAGTCCATATGGACAACAGGCTGGAATGGGCTGGTAACACCGGGGCTCTGTACAAAAAGGGCCAGAGGAGGCTCAGGTTCTTCAACGTGTGCAGTAAACTTACCTTCTACCAGTCTGTAGTGGCCAGTGCCATCTTTTTTGCAGTGGTGTGCTGGGGCACCAACATAAAAGCCAGTGATGCTTCTCGGGTAAATAAGCTGATCAGGAAGGCTAGCTCTGTTCTGGGGATTAGCCTTGACACTCTAGAGGAGGTGGCGGAGAGACGGATCCTGGCCAAACTGCTGGCCATCATGGACAACGTCACCCACCCTCTGCATGCCATGGTTATGACGCAGAGGAGCACCTTCAGTCACAGACTGATCCCACCACTGTGTGCCACAGAGCGCTACAGGCGGCTATTATACTATTTAATGCCTCAACGGGGTGCCGTGCCGTCGGCAACATAGACCTGGAACTGTTGGGGTGTTAGGACCTAGTTAAACAATTATGCATCCATCCATGAGTAACTCTGGTCTGTAATCACTCATTCACTCAGGACTTATTTATTCATTCAGGTCTCTATATACATATTCATGTACAGTTGTTATATCATATCACTTGCAATATTGTAAGTAATTCTTGGACTGAACTTACGTAGTCATTCACTCAGGAATGCATATTAGTATACTGTCAGTTGTATCTTTTTTCATTGCTTTTAGTATATTGAATGTGCAATATGTGCATTTATCTGTAATTAAACACTGCACTAAGGACTGTATTTTAAGGGAATTACTATTATTACCCTAAATTATATCATACACACATTTAGCTATTTAAGTATCTCTTCCTGTCATTTACCTGGACAGTTAATATAACCATGCAAATATTCACTTACCTGTCAATTTAACTGTATATTTACCTGTACAGGTAATTTAACCATGCAAAATATTCACTTACCTGTTCATATAACTAGACTGTATATTAAGTAAACTATTATTACCCTCACTCATATCATACGCACTTTTATCTATTTAAGTATTTCTCTGCCATCGACCTGTATAGTATAGTTAACCATGCACCATCCACCAATGTATAGTGTACATATTCAGCCAACCACCCATACTATGCAATGTCTTTTTATAGCTTTTTTGCACTCCAGACTTCTTGTATTTTTATACTTTTTCATGCTGCCGCTCTATGTATCATGTATCGTGTATCTGTCTTTTGTGTATTTTCGTTCTGGCATTTTGCACCTGCCCTGTGTTTTTTCGTAGCTGCTTGACGAAGAAATTTCCCCTTGGGGATCAATAAAGTATCTATCTATCTATCTATCTATCTATCTATCTATCTATCTATCTATCTATCTATCTATCTATCTATCTATCTATCTATCTATCTATCTATCTATCTATCTATCTATCTATCTATCTATCTATCTATCTATCTATCTATCTGTGAGGGCTCCTTTTTTATTTGTATGCTTTGATTTGATTTGAGAGAGGGGGTAGGTGAAGCAGTTTACCTCTGACTCTTGTCCTGGCGTATGCAGCACTCAATGATCTCTTTAATCTCTGGGTCTTTGACTTTATCGAAGCTGGCTGGTTTTATACCCTGTAGACAGAGAGAGAGAGAGATGGGGGGGGGTTGCAGGTAAGGTGATAGAACAGACAATACTTTAGATGATGGGACTACTCCGTCCTACATGGACAATAATATATCTTAGATGATGGGACTACTCCATCCTACATGGACAGTAATATACCTTAGATGATGGGACTACTCCGTCCTACATGGACAGTTATATACCTTAGATGATGGGACTACTCCGTCCCATCAGGCTTTCCACTAGATGTTGGAACATTGCTGCAGGGACTTGCTTCAATTCAGCCACAAGAGCATTAGTGAGGTCGTGCACTGATGTTGGGGGATTAGGCCTGGCTCGCAGTCACCGTTCCAGTTCATCCCAAAGGTGTTCGATGGAGTTGAAGTCAGGGCTCTGTGCAGGGCAGTGAAGTTCTTCCACACCGATCTCGACAAACCATTTTTGTATGGATCTCGCTTCGTGCACGACGGCATTGTCATGCTGAAACAGGAAAGAGCCTTCCCCAAACAGTGCCACAAAGTTGGAAGCAGAGAATCGTCTAAAATGTCATTGTATGCTGTAGCGTTAAGATTTCCCTTCACTGGAACTAAGAAGCCTAGCCCAAACCTTAAACATCCCCAGACCATTATTCCTCCTCCACCAAACTTTACAGTTGACACTATGCCTTGGGGCAGGTAGAGTTCTACTGGCATCCGCCAAACCCAGATTTGTCCATCGGACTGCCAGATGGTGAAGCGTGATTCATCACTCCAGAGAACGCGTTTCCACTGCTCTAGAGTCCAATGGCGGCAAGCTTTACACCACTCCAGCCGATGCTTGGCCATGGAACCCCATTTCATGAAGCTCCCGACGAACTGTTATTGTGCTGAAGTTGCTTCCAGAGTCGGTTTGGAACGCGGTAGTGAGTGTTGCAACCGAGGATAGACTATTTTTACACGCTGCGCGCTTCAGCACTCGCCGGTCCCGTTCTGTGAGCTTGTGTGGCCTACCTTAACGCGGCTGAGCCGTTGTTGCTCCTAGATGTTTCCACTTCACAATAACAGCACTTACAGTTGACCGGGGGCAGCTCTAGCAGGGCAGACATTTTACGAACTGACTTGTTGGAAAGGTGGCATCCTATGACGGTACCACGTTGAACGTCACTGAGCTCTTCAGTAAGGCCATTCTACTGCCAATGTTTGTCTATGGAGATTGGCTGTGTGTTCAATTGTATACACCTGTCAGCAACGGGTGTGGCTGAAATAGCCAAATCCACTAATTTGTATATACAGTCTACTGTATAATCACAGGTTGGAGTGAACATCAAGCAGAAGCAGGGAAAATAGAGACTTGGCCAACCAAAGAGACTGCAGTCCCAGGAACCCAGACTTACGCTGGTGACTTTACGGTAGATCTGCGCAGCGTTCTGGCACTCTGAGTAGGGGTATTCTGAGGTGGCCATCTCTAACGTGCACATCCCAAAGGCGTAGACGTCCACTGACTCGTCATAATGCTCCTCATACATCTCTGGAGCCATGAACTCAGGAGTACCTGGAAGACAGGACAGCAGAGGCAACTGAAAAGGTTAATGACCTGATGAATAATAATTTGTTGGCTACTTATATTTGTCAAATTTCACACATGTGCATGTGTAATATGCATGTGTGAATTGGAAATGTGTTTTTTGCATGCTAGCGGATACCCATAGACTTCCCGTCATTACGCTAATGCTAGTTAGTATTAGCTCGCAAAACTACCTCTAACTTCCTTCATACTAGACACAGAGACGTAAACATGGTATCCACTAGTTCATCTGACTCTGGTGAAGCCAAAAGCCCTTTAACATTCCCTTTGAGTGGCAGTTAGTGCACTTGAGCTTGACCTAAGAGCCATGATAATCACAGCAGAGACTGTAGACAGCTGATACTGTAGACAGCTGATACTGTAGACAGTTGATACTGTAGACAGCTGATACTGTAGACAGCTGATACTGCCTTCTTGGAGAGTTGGGACAACTTATAAAATATTCATAATGTTGCAGAGTGACCACAGATTCTAAAATCCATTTGCACAACAGAGAGGTCCATTAGCGCTAGTTCAAGATTAATTGCTATTTGTAATAAAATACATAAGAAATCTTACTCACAAGAGCTCTGACATTACCTAGACCCATTCAAAATCTCAATACCATTCCCATAACATGACATAAGACGACAACTGATAAAATGGCTCCTGAAACTGATGTTTGTTAGTTACCTATGACACTCTTAGCAAAGGAGGTCCTCATGAGAGTGGCCAGTCCCAGGTCTCCTATCTTGACGGAGCCGGTGGGGCCCGTGATGAAGATGTTGTCACACTTCAGGTCCCTATGAATGATGGGAGGGGTCCGGGTGTGGAGGAACTGGAGACCCTTCAGGATCTGACGACACCAGCTCCTCAGGACCTTAGGCTTCATCACCTTGAAGCGCTTTAGATACCTGCAGACAGGACAGGACAGGAGAGGACAGGGCCGGATAGGAGAGGACAGGAGACGGGAAGACAGGAAAGGACAGGAGAGGAGAGGACGGTTATAACTAAGGTCAACAGTATAATGATTATGGTTTATATAGACAGAGGAACAACTGTATGACCGCATTTCAAGAAGCTAGATGTATGTCGCATGCCACTACTTCACAGGAGAGGCATTTGAAAATGTATATTTTTTCAATCAAAATCTGTTTTTGGCAGAAATTAATACTGTAACATGTGAACGTTCATGTGCTTTAATAACAAGCTTGTACGCCGTCTGTAAATACATATAAAATTGTTAAATTTCAAGCCTAGTTGGTTTAGCCACGGAAAAAGACAGGAACCTTCGCGCTAGCATTGATTGGCTGAGATAATGGCTGGGCTGGACATGCTCAGAGATGAGTTCGGATTGGTTTGCCATGTAGCACGCTTCTGTCAATAACACGAGCTGCACAGTATGTGTAGATAATCCTTGCTACCACAGTTTTTTTTTTAAATATATAATGTTAGCCATGGAGAACTGCAAGTGTTGCTACTGCTCTCAAGAACATTGCTTCCCTGAATTTAGCAGGCACTATCAACAAAGATCAGGGGGAAAAAGTTGTGACTACTTTCGGCACACGGTCAATGTGAACTGGAGTGACTTGCCTTGCTAGCTAACATTACGTGTATGATCTGTGTAGTAATGTTATTAGTATCTCAGAAATCCATTTGCATTGCTAGTTATAGCCTAATTTTAGCTAGCTAGCTAAAACTGAACATAGTTGGTTAGCTTTAGCTACCTGCAGATTCATACTACAGTATTTCATGCATGGTGGCTAGCTATGACAATCCGTTTGTACTGTAGCTATGGGTTGGGATTATGGTAAATTTTTTAGCTAGCTACTTCACCAGATGATTACAAAACCCATCAAGTTAGCCAGGTGTGTCTGGGGGTGATTACGGCCATCTATTGTATTTCATGTGTACTTGTCTAGACAATAGTGACCCTTCCACTTAGCTAGATGTGGCTGGGGGATGGTTATAGCATTTATTTCACATGACCATCAATTTAGACAAGTGTGTCTGGGTAAGCAACATAACCCAGACATTGCATTTCTATTTTTGATATTTCTACTATTCAAATATGCAAGTAACCACTTCACTGTACCGTTTACACCTTCTGTATCCTGTCCATGTGACAAATAGACATTTATTTTATTTGATATAGTGTGTCTTAACCAGAGAAGGTAATGTGAAGAACAACATGACCTGCACTAAAGTCAGATTAGGATATAGGCCAAAGACTAGATAAAGTGTATTTTTACCTGGAGTTTTTCCTTATTGTAGGCTACTACTTTCACCAATTTTGGTTCTTTGGTTCTGTACTACACTAGCTTACTCACTCTGTTTAGCACATAGCCTCACATGTGAATCCTTAAAGAGATGGGTGGGGCTAAGGCTTAAGAGGGTGTGAACGATGCTGAATGGGTGTAGACAAAGAAGAGCTCTCCAGCAGGTGTATCAAAACATTCAAGGGCCATTTTCTCAAAAGTGGCGTTACAGGTTTATCAACTTTCGAAGCATAATTACTTTCCCATTGTTCCTTAACTGCATTGTACGATATACAATTTTGGAGCTTTGAGTCTCTACTTTTATCCAATGTATAAAATTGGAAAATGTTGCTACATAAGATTGATTTGAGGTGGTCGGTCACATTTGGTTATAAGTGATTTGTGATGCATCTATATAGGGCTTATGGAGGCTTCATTCAACTTTATGAAATATACTTTGTTTAAAGTTTGACCCTATTTCTACAGGAAGAATATCAACATCCTCATGAATGCACCCTGAATAGCCAACTCATTGGTAACAATTTACAGGAAGCTGTATGAGTGTGTTTGTCTTCTACCCACGTTTTGAGTGTCCCCGAGGTCATGAGTTCGGTGACCAGGACGATGCACTTCTTCCCTCGCAGCACTGACTCCCAGGAGTCATAGAAACGGACGATGTTAGGATGCTGGAGCCCCTTCAGCATCTCTGCCTCCTCCTTAAAACGCTGCTGCTCCGCCTTGGTCAGCTTACGGTCCTGTAGACACACAGGAATACACACAACACAGGTTAGACATCAGTGAGAGCGCTCGTTGTGAGATCCAATTAGAAAGATCGATACCTGCACACTGTGGAATGCTCCAGAAGGCCAACGTTTCGACCCCAAAGGGCTTCATCAGTAAGAACATACCCACAGCCTAGACAACGTTCAGTGCTACATGTCTGTTTTCAAGTGGCATAGGTTCACATTCCTCCATCACCATACACTGAACCTGAACATATGACAAGAAGCATGCTTTCAGGAGACGATGCATATACTAAACCTGAGATTACGGGGAGCATGCTTTTAGGAAACAGTACTGTCAACCACAGAGTCAATAATGAAGCACTATACCAATCAGGAAACAGTACTGTAAACCACAGAGTCAATACTGAAGCACTATACCAATCAGGAAACAGTACTGTCAACCACAGAGTAAATAATGAAGCACTATACCAATCAGGAAACAGTACTGTCAACCACAGAGTCAATACTGAAGCACTATACCAATCAAGAAACAGTACTGTCAACCACAGAGTCAATAATGAAGCACTATACCAATCAGGAAACAGTACTGTCAACCACAGAGTCAATAATGAAGCACTATACCAATCAGGAAACAGTACTGTCAACCACAGAGCCAATACTGAAGCACTATACCAATTAGCCAGCCCTCTTCACACTACTAAGCAACCAAATGTAATTTAATTACACACCTATGACCACTAGATGGCGGTAGCGAAATGTAGTTTAATCTGCTTCAGTGGCGAGCCAACACCCCACCTCAGCCTATACAACTAATTCAGCTGCATCTGCCACGCTGCTATTGGGCCCAGTATGGCGGATGCTGCAGAAATTCATTCACTGGCAGTAAATCATTGGGAAACACACACACACACACAGATGCACACACACACATGCGTACGGTGGAAACGCACACAGCACACACACAGCACACACACAGCACACACACAGCAGACTACTGACTGGGTCCTCTGTTGGCTACTGGTAAATAAGCACTTTGGATATATTCAACTACTTGATGAGAAATGGTGATGCAGGTATGCAGTTAGAAAACACAACACATACAATATGCTATGCAATACATTTCATGAATTTGAGAGCAACCCAGGAGAAATCAAAGACTGAAAAACACTTCTCTATTATAGAGTGTTTTTATACTATTAGGAACTGCTGATAGGATGACAGGACACTTTTATGTATGATATCAATACATTCACAAATGGCAGCTGTCCTAACAAAAAATAACAAATTAAGCATTGTGGGTTTTTTTTGTGCTCATTGACCTCAGTTGACCCTGTCACTTGTGGTCTCTTAGGCATCATTCAACATCACGCTTTAGTCTGAATAGAATAACAACCAAAGGTCATGACTTGAGGCGGTGAAACCTCAGACGTGACAATTGCAACAAGCGGTGACAAGGCATGATGGCCATATTGCAAAACAAACAAAGAAACTACAAAACAAGTACCATCCCCTAGCTAGCACCAGTCAAGTTCATGATAACAACTACCATCCCCTAGCTAGCACCAGTCAAGTTCATGATAACAACTACCATCCCCTAGCTAGCACCAGTCAAGTTCATGATAACAACTACCATCCCCTAGCTAGCAACTGTCAAGTTCATGATAACAACTACCATCCCCTAGCTAGTACCAGTCAAGTTCATGATAACAACTACCATCCCCTAGCTAGCACCAGTCAAGTTCATGATAACAACTACCATCCCCTAGCTAGCACCAGTCAAGTTCATGATAACAACTACCATCCCCTAGCTAGCACCAGTCAAGTTCATGATAACAACTACCATCCCCTAGCTAGCAACTGTCAAGTTCATGATAACAACTACCATCCCCTAGCTAGTACCTGTCAAGTTCATGATAACAACTACCATCCCCTAGCTAGCACCAGTCAAGTTCATGATAACAACTACCATCCCCTAGCTAGCACCAGTCAAGTTCATGATAACAACTACCATCCCCTAGCTAGCACCTGTCAAGTTCATGATAACAACTACCATCCCCTAGCTAGCACCTGTCAAGTTCATGATAACAACTACCATCCCCTAGCTAGCACCAGTCAAGTTCATGATAACAACTACCATCCCCTAGCTAGCACCAGTCAAGTTCATGATAACAACTACCATCCCCTAGCTAGCACCTGTCAAGTTCATGATAACAAGTACCATCCCCTAGCTAGCACCAGTCAAGTTCATGATAACAACTACCATCCCCTAGCTAGCACCAGTCAAGTTCATACAAACAAACAAAGATATTTGTATGTGCAAGAAAATAAAACAACTGCCACCATGCCATAGCAGTGACACCAGCAGAACAGACATCCCAGAAATAGCATTCAGAATATTTTGCTTTCCATTTGTATAGGCTCTGTGTTGATGAGTCCTTGTCTGCAGGGAGAATAGCTACTACTGCAGACATTTAATATAATAAATAATAATGTTCTTTACGCAAACCAACTTACAGTCATGCGTGCATACATTGTCACATATGGGTGGTCACAGGAATAAAACACACTATCCTGCCGTTGTAAGCACCATGCTCTACAAACTCTCTCTCTCAGCATCAGCAATAAGACTGCTGCTTCATTGTCAAGGCTAAAAATTATATCCTCAAATTGGGACTGCCCCTCTGCCCCTCTCCTAGACTCTCCTCTCCTTATATGTCTGGGACTCTGGGTGTTAGTGGATGTGTCCTTAGGTCTGTCTAGGTCTCTCTATATTTTCTCTGTGTGTGTTTGTGTGTCGTTTCCGTTGGTAACCGTCTGACTGCATCTGACATAGTGCCACTGTGTATAATCAGAGCACCACCCTGTGTCACTGCTTGTCATCTGTGCCGTCTGTCTACCTCCCCATTCTCTCTCCACCGAACCAGCAGCACTCCCCGTAGAGATATTCATTCTGGGCTCTCCCCTGGTGCATCTATTGTGTTTACCAGAGTCAGGTCAGACAATCTGGGGTCAGCAAAGGTCCCTGGGGTCAATTATCATAATTATCCTGTCTGTTATGTCACGGCAGCCACAGACAAACACACACACACACAGAAGCTAAGGAAACACACGCACGCACGCACACACACACAAACATCTGCTCTCTACAATATAATAGGCGGTAGAATAGATGCTCTGGGGCTGCATGAATAAAACATAATCCTACATTCATTCTAAATACTTCTTAACATACCAGCATATAATACTATTACTGCTGACAAAGGAGAGGGAATCTCATTGATAAATATGTATTCTCCGAACCAAGAATCAAACCTCACAGTACGCTGGCCAGCTATTTGATGCACACAAAATAGATACTATATGTGCTTTACAGAAACTACCAAACTATGAAAATATTAACACTTTCTCCAGCAAAGCAAATAAACTGGCAGTATACGATGTGATAACATATGTGAATTACAAACACACGGTTGAGAAAACAAAGAAGACGCTTGTAAGATAAAGCTGACCACAAGACAAATGGGGGAGAGCGAAGAACAGAGTGACAAAGAGAGAAGAAGAGAGGGAGCGAAAGAGAGGAGGCCCGTACAGCTATGAAAGAGGCCTACTGTGTACAACCTAGTGGGTGTCTCTCTGCAGTCCAACTGAGTGAATATCCTAGTTACTATGTTAAGTGGTGTGATACATATGGTGTCCATCGCAAATGGCAACCTATTCCCTATAATAGTGCACTACTTTTGACCAGGGGCTCTGGTTAATAGTGATGCACTATATGGGGAATAGGCTGCCATTTGGAACGCACTCATGCAATAATCTACAGAACTCTTACGACTCGCACATAGACAGATAGATAGATAGATAGATAGATAGATAGATAGATAGATAGATAGATAGATAGATAGATAGATAGATAGATAGATAGATAGATAGATAGATAGATAGATAGATAGATAGATAGATAGATAGATAGATAGATAGATAGATAGATAGATAGATAGATAGATAGATAGATAGATAGATAGATAGATAGATAGATAGATAGATAGATAGATAGATAGATACTTTATTTATCCTAGAGGGAAAATGTCTTTGTCAAGTAGCTACGAAAAACACAGGACAGGTGCAAAATGCCAAAAGACAGATACACGATACATGCATCGTAAAAGTATAAAAAGTATTAAAAATACAGGAAGTCTGGAGTGCAAAAAGCTATAGAAAGGCATTGCATGAATAAACCATCAATCATGCACTAATCTACAGAACTCCTACGGCTCCCACATAACATAAATAAACCATTATCTACTGTCTGTGGGCCCTGGTACAAATTCCTTACAAATCCTTGTGTGTTGATGTTGCTCAATGACTGAGTGTGTGTGGGTGGGTGCGTCCCAAATGACTGAGTGTGTGTGGGTGGGTGCGTCCCAAATGGCACACTATTCCCTTTAAAGTGCACTACTTTTGACCAGGGCCTATAAAAAAAATAGTGTGCCATTTGGGACATGAACTGAATATAGTTGCACCACTTAGGTGGTTGTTGTAACGCGGCTATTTTGGGCTCCTAAATCAAACAACCCCCTAAATGCTGATAACAACAATGTAGCTCTCAGAGAAAAACACATTACTGAACATGTAGGCCTAAAAGTCTACTAATAATGGCCTGTATGCTTAGTGTGGTAATCTGTTGGTAATGTGTATTGTAAGATTATATCCCTGAGCTGCAGTGAACAATACGATTGGCCAATTAGATATACATGTCTGACATGGCTATTGCTCACAGTTGCACCCAATAAAAAAGTATTTGTTAATGTGTTTAGTAAGGTGTTTGATAATGTGTTTCGTTAAGGTTGTGTGAATGGGTAATGTGCTGTTTGGAAATGTGTTGTCTGGTGGCAGGCTTGTAAATCAGGTTGTAAGTACTGTAGACTAACGTTATGCTTGATAATGTGTTTTGGTCATGTAATATGTATAGGTAATGGGTTTGGTAACATGCGCCACACTGCGTCTCCAGTCCAGTCACAGTGACAGGCCTGTAGCGCTGTCTTTAAACAGACTAAGACATTCTGTGTGGCGGCTTCAGTCCCTGTTCCTGGCTCGTAACTCACAAGCCACAGGCTTGTAAATAGACTCAGACATGACCCAGGTTGACCCCAACCACACCATGAGACTGTTTTGGACCAGACACCTGTTAAGCAGAAGGTCAGCCAGCCAGGTTCCGGGTCAGCAAGGCCTGTAAAACAGTCAGTCAGCCCGACAGACAGCCGGCAAGACAGTCAGCCAACATAACAGACAGCTGTGCCTAGTCAGTGGGGAAACAACCCTACATCGTTTGGATTGTGAGGGACCTCCACATTACCATCACTAAATAGACAACAGTTTTAGATACACCTCCTAACTGATAGGTTTATCTACTATAAACTAACATCTCAGGAGATAGAGGAGATTATTCACCTAACATGTGAAAGGGGAAGGTATAGCCTCTAGGAAAGAAGCTCCACGGGTAACTGGTAATTCTCTGTGCGTGTGTACAGATGAGCAGCTAGGAGTGTGAGTTCATACTGTTAGCTAACTGAAGTGTGGCTGTCGTACTGAGAGAACAGCCTAGGCTATAAGCGTTTTAGTGGTTGAGAATGTGAGGCAACCGGGTGGCCCAGATGGCATCCCTGGCTACTTCCTTGCAGTGTGTGCTGACAAGCTGGCGGGCGTCTTCTCCGACATAGTCAACCTGTCCCTGTCCCAGGCTGTAGTCCCACTTGCTTCAAGGAGACCACCATCGTCCCAGTGCCCCAAAAAACAAGATGAGGGCCTCCCGAGAGGCACAGCGGTCTAAGGCACTGCATTGCAGTGTCACTACAGACCCAGGTATGACCCCGGGCTGTATCACAACCAGACGTGATCTGGAGTCCCATAGGGCGGCGCATAATTGGTCCAGTGTTGTCTGGGTTAGGGGAGGGTTTGGCCGGGGCTTTACTTGGCTCATCACGCTCTAGTGATTCCTTGTGGCGGGCCGGGCGCCTGCAGGCTGGCCTTGGTCGTCAGTTGATGGGTGTTTCCTCGGACGCATTGGTGCGGCTAGCTTCCGGGTTAAGCGGACGGGTGTTAAGAAGCGTAGTTTGGCGGGTCATGTTTTGGAGGGCGCATGACTCGACCTTCGCTTCCCGAGCCCGTTGGGGAGCTGCAGCTAGAGACAAGATCAAAATTGGGGAGAAAAAGGATCAAATAAAAAACTATAAAAACATAAAACACAAGGTAACATGACTATAGTCCCGTCACACTCACCCCAGTCATCCCCAGTCATCCCCAGTCAACCCCAGTCATCCCCAGTCATCATGAAGTGCTTTGAGAGGCTGGTCATGGCCCACATCAATGCCAGCCTGCCAGGCACCAGTGTTGTGTTAGAGACCACCTAAAGTGAAACCGATTCAAGACCAAGACCAGAAAAATGCCAGTCCAATTCAAGACCATGACTGTAATTTTGTCAAATCGTAATTTTATCAAACCTACCGGCTACCGACGTCATTCTTCTGTGAGCTGGTCCATGCGACAACCAGTTGCTCGCTCCTGCTGCCTGCAGACGATATTCTGCTGAAACTAGGCTGTGTGTGCTGCAGTGAATATACTGTATTTCACATGCTTTGCGATTGTGTAGCTACGATTTCTCTTTTGTACAACATAATTAATGTATACCTCCACTACACTACTTTGATACTCAACAAAACAGATTAAGTAGTCAGTATAGGCAATGCACACTGGGGGACAAAAAGTGGGTAAAGGGTATATAGCCTCCACTACACCACTAGGTTCGCCACTGTGCAAACATGTCTATAATAGATATAAACACTGTTACAATTCCCCCGTCTCCCCTTTACTAATAGTCAGTGGCGATTTTAGCGTGTAAATCTTGGTGGGGCAAACTCCCCAAATTTCTTGGGGATGCACGCCAGCAAAGCCACTACACAACACAACACTTTAACAATACATTAATTGCACTATAACGGTGACAGGTCTAGCGGTTAGAACGTTGGACCAGTAACCTAAAGGTCGCTGCTTCGGATACCTGAGCCGACAAGGTGAAAAACCTGTCTGTGTCCTTGAGCAAGGCACTTAACCCTAATTTGTTCCAGGGGCTGACCCTGTGGGTAGGTTGTCATTGTAAATAAGAATTTGTTCTTAACTTACCTAGTTAAATAAAGGTAAAATAAAAAGTCAAACGGGGCCCACCTACATAAAGCTGTCCCAACAGCAGAGCTTTCTTTTCAGCACCATGGAGTGAATCCTTACCTCCTGGCTATCAGCAGAGCCCGGTCTGGCAGTGATCTTATACATTGAGATGTATAAACTATGGCATAAGGGAACAACAAGTGGATAAGAGGCAATCCGTTATTTTGATTAAGACATTAATGAGCGAGCTAGGAGGGACGTTGTCAATTTAACTATTTGTTCAGCACTTTTGAAATGTACAGTGACAGAATTCAGAACATGGGCCGTTCTTACAGTGTTCTTCCTGTACACCAAGTCAGAACCGTAGGATAAATAAAGGGGGCATATAAGCAGACAATGAAAGCTCTTACAATATTCAATGATTACATTTCTCTAAAACAGGCTATAGGCAACATGTGCACCACCAAGTCAGAACAGTAGGCTAAGGACCAAATTATTACGCTGAGGCACATGGGCTAATAACAGCATACTACACAACATACACTTAGTATTACTTTCTTAACTACAGCATACATATCTCCCTGGCATATTACATTAATTATGCAGCAGCAATCAATACATTTTTGGACATGATTCAAACAAAGGTTGAATCATGAAGTCAGTGATCTTCTGGTCGGAGCTCTAGAAAGAGGCCTCAGTTCCCGACTTGGAATTTCGAGTTGGGTGACCGTTCAAAAGGTATTTTCCCAGATGGAGCTTATTTTTTTTAGAGTTCCCAGTTGTCTTGAACTCACTGAAGTCTGAGATTTCCCAGTTCTGAGTTTTCAGTTGTTTTGAATGCGGCAGAAGTCATGCTGACAGCATGGCCAATGTATTCAACCTTTTCTGGCCCATGGTGTATTGCAAGTGAATGTTTATCCTTTTTGGAAGGTTAACTGTTATAAGCTAACTTTTTTGATGAATTTAAGCAAAATTCCAGGTCTTAGCTTCCCATGGAAGATTTCCGAAAAAATTCAGGAAATTTACCAGAAAGTTTCCGACCCTTTGCAACCCTAGCGGGTACTATTTAATGAAGAAGCCAGTTGAGGACTTGTGAGGCGTCTGTTTCTCAAACTAGACACTCTAATGTACTTGTCCTCTTGCTCAGTTGTGCACCGGGGCCTCCCACTCTTCTTTCTATTCTGGTTAGAGCCAGTTTGCGCTGTTCTGTGAAGGGAGTAGTACACAGCATGGTACGAGATCTTCCGTTTCTTGGCAATTTCTCAGATGGAATAGCCTTAATTTCTCAGAACAAGAATAGACTGACGAGTTTCAGAAGAAAGTTATTTGTTTCTGGACATGTTTCTGGACATTCAATGTGAAAAAGTGCTTTTCTTTCAAAAACAAGGAAATTTCGAAGTGACCCCAAACTTTTGAACGGTAGTGTATATACAGTTCATTCAGAAAGTATTCAGACCCCTTCACTTTTCCCACATTTTGTTACGTTACAGCCTAATTCTAAAATGGATTAAATAGTTTTTATCCCTCATCAATCTACACAGAATACACCATAATGACAAAGCAAAAACAATGTCTCCTCTCCCTTTTAGAGGGTCTGCCTGCCTGAACATACATGATAATACCACCTGTACTAAAACTAACAGGGTTTTCAGACCTTGTTTCCCCCGACTGGACTACAAAGGGCCCTTTTTATATTAACAAAATATGTGACGTTAATCTGCCTTTCTTCCATTTTAGATTGACACTTTTCTGTGCTATGAGATTATCTTGTTGTGGTTGTTTGACCTTTGATCTTTGTCTTTAATCCAATAGAGTTTCTCCTCTCCCCGCAAGGTCTGAACTGAGTGAACACATGATGATGCCACCTTTAACTAACCTTATTGTCCCTAAATCTAAAGCACCCAGAACCCAATCTCGATTAGAGAGTCTGTCACAGAGATACCATGTTTCCCCCAGCTGGAGCCTAAGTTTTGGATGGTGTGTGTGTGTTCTTGTGTATCCATGCATGTGTGTGTTCTTGTGTATCCATGCACGTGTGTGTTCTTGTGTATGCATGCATGCGCTCTATGTGTGGGTGTGTGTGTGAGTACTGGATGTGTGTGTGTGTTCATTAGCACCTCTGTCTGTGTGTGGGCATGACATAAATACTAAGGTGAATCCTCGGGGGGCCCAGGCTTCCCTGGCTGGCTGCGGTTTCTAAGAAGAGACTTTAAATCACTCCCACAACCCTAACGATTGTCTCATAGCAACCTTTTACTGCGGTAAAGCGAACCTAAATGGAGTTCCATCCGCTGTCTGGCAGAAGTGGATGTTTTGTTTGAAACTGATGGCGTGTCAAGTGGATATGACAGTAAGGAGAAATGGATTCAAGTGGAGACAAGGGGATCAGAGAAGTAAAGTGGTTGTGGAATCTTGTCAATCCAACTCTAGTCCAGATTATATTCTTAGTTGGAGTGAAGGTTTTGAACTGATGGAGTTACCTGGGAGATCTGTTCGACCGTCCCAGTTGTTCAATAATAAAATGAATCCTCAAACATACAACTTGCCTAATAATTGTGCTCACAGTGTATGTAGACGGGAGTATGATTAGAAACACCAGTAAATGTCCCTGGCCAACAGGATCCTGACATGATGCATGTTAAAAAAGGTGGACTTTGTATCGTTTATTGCATTGGTTATAAACTGCACAGCGCAAACAAAGAGGAAATCTGAGAAAATAGGCATTGTTGTGAGTGCGGCTGAACATTTTACAGCAGAGGCACTACAAGGAATCCTGTCAACAAATGTTCCGTCCTCACAGGCCCCTGAACCTGTGTAGGCATGTGATTTGGACTATGACTGAAGGAGTGGGATGGGGTTTTGGATGTATTTTATATACAGTGTATATATATATATATATATATATATATATATATATATATATATATGTATGTATGTTTTCTCCCCAATTGGTAGTTCCAGTCTTGTCCCATCGCTGCAACTGTACAGACTCTGGAGAGGCGAAGGTCGAGAAGCCGCGCATCCTCCAAAACTCGCCCCCACCAAGCCGTACTGCTTCGTGACACAATGCACGCTTATCCCGGAAGCCAGACGCACCAATGTGTCGGAGGAAACATGTCAGCGTGCATGCGCCCGGCCCGTGCGATGGGACAAGGACATCCCGGCTGGCCAAACCCTCCCCTAACCCGGACGACGCTGGGCCAATTGTGCGTCGCCTGATGGGTCTCCTGGTCACGGCCGGCTGTGACACAGTCGGGTATCAAACCAGGGTCTGTAGTAACTGTCTGTAGCACTGAGATGCACTGCCTCAGACCGCTGCTCCACTCGGGAGGCCCTGTATGTATTTTATTTTTGTATATGATGTTGTTTTTCCCCACCTTCTCGTTCACTACCCGTACAGTAGGTGGCGGCATGCACCTACAAACGTTTGTTTGCGGACCGTAATAAAACCAGAGAAGAAGAAGACTGGTCGGAACCAGTCGTTCCTGGACAGGTTACTCTCTAGCCTAGACTAGCTCCATCCAGCTGTCCCTTCCTCCAGCTGCTCATTCCAAATACAAACACACACACAGACACACTCTCGGACACTGATACATTGGGTGGACTGGGTGAATTTGGGCTGGATTGGGTCAGGCCGGTGTGGGCTCAGTGGGCTGACAGGAGAAGAGAGAGTTTCGGTGAGCAAACCAGTGGGGTGGGTTTTTGGGTTTCTGCCCCAGCCCAGACCGCCCCAGCCCTGTTATTTGTTCTTTCTGTGCAGGGTTTTTGTTCCCGCCTGACAGGCACCCACTGTAATTAACTCCCTGGATCACTCTGTATACTCACTCTCACAGACAAAGAGAGGGATAGAGGGAGGGAAGAAGGGAGGAGAGAGGGGGAGGGAGGGAGGAAGGGAGGAGAGAGGGGGAGGGAGGAAGGGAGGAAGGAGGGAGGGAGGGAGGGAGGGAGAGGGCTATAGAGAGAGGTGTGAGGGGTAGAGAGTGTGGCACGCACACACACAAATCCAACCATGTGTGTGTGTGTGTGTGTGTGTGTGTGTGTGTGTGTGTGTGTGTACTCTCTGGGAGTCATGCCATGTTAATCCTCTATTTGGCTCATCAGTCTCTAACTCTCTCTCCATCCCTCCATCCCTCTCCCGATCTCTCTCTCCATCCCTTCGTCCCTCCATCCCTCTCCATCTCTCTCATTGTAAACCGTTTTCATAAGGTGGAATAGGCCTAGAGTATGTTTGCAAATCCAAGATCAAGAACACTGCTTTCATTATTTGAGATAAGGGGCAAAGCAGAATATACACAATCATAGTGCAGGTTTCCTTCTCTGGTGGTACAATAAATGTGTTACTACCACAGTAAATGGTACAAACTAGTAATAATGCCTTTATGGAAACAGACTACTTTTACTGGTAGAGGATGTCTGGCTTTCCTAAGTGCTTAGATATGCCTCTGATGGTGTGACCAGTTGGATTGGAAAGTGATCTAAACCAGAGAGGTCGGTTGGCTGGTGGGACTGATTTACGGTAAGAGCAGGGCTGGTGGTTACAAGCAGTCTAGCGGTAACACCTGATGTGATTTATGGTAAGAGCAGAAGGGACAGTGCTGAAAGGCGGAGGGATACGGAGGTGGTTAGTCCTACAAGCAGTGGTGCAGAGCCCCGTGGTCTAGTGACCAAATGGTAACACACAGCTCCAAGCACACATAATACATCAGGAGACGGGACATCAATCCTTCCTACTGAGTCTCCCCTCCTCATTTATCTCCCCCTCTACATCAATACTGTCGGAATAAAACATAAAAAAGATTTGAAAAAGCATTGCTGTTATTAAACGGGAATCAAGCCAAAGGCTGGAGGGGAACAATGGAGGTGGTTAGTCTTATAAGCAGTGCTCTAACACAATTCCATTTCAATTCTTTCAATTCAGGAAGTAAACTGAAATTCCAATTCCCAATTAATTTGCCTCATTACTTTTCAATTATGAAAATGTTAATGGAATTGAGCCCACCTACACCTTGTGTCCCAAATGGCACCCTATTTCCTACATAGTTCACTACTTTTGACCAGAGCTCTACACAGGGAAAAGGGGGCCATTTGAGAAAGAGATCGGACACAGTTGCTGTGTAGCATTAGCTCCTAAGCCAACACATGACCAGCCTACTAGCCTTTCCACACAAAGACATCAAACAAATCAGCTGCCGAATCACACAGCTTCTCTTTTGTGACCGCAAACAGTGAGTTCGACAGTAAGTGTCTCCCACCAGTTGAGCCACGCATGACGTCGTTGGCTGTTGTTCCCTGTTGCTCTACAGTGTCGGTAAATTACGAGCTGCTTTGTAAGGGTACAATCCCACATTTAGCTTGTCACGCTTTCCCGTCTTCAGGAAAAATAAATTACAGTTAAGAGATTCCACCAATGGGGAGGGACATTCTCTAAAGCAACTACTGGTTCCTCGTTCACTTTGTGTCCTGTACGCGCATCACTTCCTGTCCTTTCACCCCTTCCTTTCTTTTTTTCTTGCTTTTCTTTTCTCCTTTCATTCTCTATCTTTCTCTTGTTCTATGTTCACCTTGTCATTCATCTTGATCTCAACCACAGTATGGATATTGTTCCTCGTTCACTACCTGTACACACCCCCCTTTCTCCACTCTACCCTTCTTGTCCAATTGTTTATTGCTCTATGTTAATCTTATCATCCATCTATAGGGTTGAGTCATTGATCCTGTTGTGTTGGTTGTCACAGCTCAGGAACATACACAAAAGCATTGGCACAATACCTTTCCAATAGATAGGCTAAAACAACAGTGCCATAGGGGAACATGTCGGAAGTTTACATACACTTAGGTTGAAGTCATTAAAACTCAAGTCATTCAACCAACCCACAGATTTCATGTTAACAAACTATAGTTTGGCGAGTCGGTTAGGACATCTACTTTGTGCATGACACAAGTAATTCTTCCAACAATTGTTTACAGACAGATTATTTCACTTATAATTCACTGTATCACAATTCCAGTGGGTCAGAAGTTTACATACACTAAGTTGACTGTGCCTTTAAACAGCTTGGAAAATTCCAGAAAATTATGTCATGGCTTTAGAAGCTTCTGATAGGCTAATTGATTTCATTTGAGTCAATTGGAGGTGTACCTGTGGATGTATTTCAAGGCCTACCTTCAAACTTAGTGCCTCTTTGCTCGACATCATGGGAAAATCAAAAGAAATCAGCCAAGACCTCAGAAAAACAATTGTAGACCTCCACAAGTCTGGTTCATCATTGGGAGCAATTTCCAAACGCCTGAAGGTACCACGTTCATCTGTACAAACAATAGTACGCAAGAATAAACATCATGGGACCACACAGCCTTCGTACCACTCAGGAAGGAGACGCGTTCTGTCTCCTAGAGATGAACGTACTTTGGTGCGAAAAGTGCAAATCAATCACAGAACAACAGCAAAGGACCTTGTGAAGATGCTGGAGGAAACAGGTACAAAAGTATCTATATCCACAGTAAAATGAGTCCTATATCGACATAAACTGAAAAGCTGTGAAGCACGGGGGTGACAGCATCATGTTGTGGGGGTGCTTTGCTGCAGGAGGGGCTGGGGATGGAACATTATGTGGATATATTGAAGCAACATCTCAAGACAACAGTCAGGAAGTTAAAGCTTGGTCGCAAATGGGTCTTCCAAATGGATAATGACCCCAAGCATACTTCCAAAGTTGTGTCAAAATGGCTTAAGGACAACAAAGTCAAGTTATTGGAGTGGCCATCACAAAGCCCTGACCTCAAACCTATAGAAAATTTGTGGGCAGAACTAAAAAAGCATGTGCGAGCAAGGAGGCCTACAAACCTGACTCAGTTACACCAGTTCTGTCAGGAGGAATGGGCCAAACTTCACCCAACTTATTCTGGGAAGCTTGTGGAAGGCTACCCGAAACGTTTGACCCAAGTTAAACAATTTAAAGGCAATGCTACCAAATACTAATTGAGTGTATGTAAACTTCTGACCCACTGGGAATGTGATGAAAGAAATAAAAGCTGAAATAAATCATTCTCTCTACTATTATTCTGACATTTCACAGGGAATTTTTACTAGGATTAAATGTTAGGAATTGTGAAAAGGTGAGTTTAAATGTATTTGAGTAAGGTGTAAGTAAACCTCCGACTTCAACTGTATATATATATATATATATATATAATGACATATGCAGTGATGAATAGTAGTAATATAGAATATAATAGCATATAATACAATACAATATAATTGTAATGCAGTAGGAATAAATACTACACTAAGGGTTCTTCGGGTGTCCCCATAGGAGAACACTTTTTGGAACTTACTTTTGATTATTTTTTACTTTAGTTTATTTGGTAAATATTTTCTTAACTCTTTCTTGAACTGCATTGTTGGTTAAGTACTTGTAATTAGGCATTTCACAGTAAGACCCCTTTAGAATTCGGAGCATGTGACAAATACAGTTTGATTTGATTCTACCTGGAACCAAAAAGTGTTCTTCAAAGGGTTCTTAAGGGGTTCTCCTATGGGTACAGCCAAAAAAACCTTTTAGGTTTTAGATAGCACCTTCTTTTCTAAGAATGTAATGAATGTCAGGCAACATTGTTATCAATGGACAATGAATGACTCACATGTTATCTATGGATTTCATAGAAAGTTCAGGCATGTGTGGGTGACTGTCTCACATTCAACCTGTAACAATTCAAATCTAGTACATTTTCAGGGAGTGTACTTATTACCCTATCATCATGCATTATTCATGTATTCCTGAGTGCAGCAAAAGTACATATCCCCCTCACCCCCCCCCCCACCCCCTCTCCCTCTGTCTCTCTTTCTCTCTGTCTCCAATGTGCTGCAGTGAGTCTGAGTCTTAGTCTGAATAGCAAGCAGACAACAGGCTGAGATTATCCTAGGGAGGAGAGAAATTCCTGAGAAGTCTCCTTGGAAGTTCTGTGTTTGTATTTGTGTGCAGGTCCTGGGAAGATTTCAACTGACTTTAAGTCATGCATTATAGTGTGTGTAAATCAATACAAAACTAATAGCTATAGATTTTCCCAACAGACCAGTAAAATCAACAGTATATATTGTTGCCATTGATCGGTGTTACCTCCCTACACTTTCGATGTCATTATCTCTAGAGAGCACTCGTTATCTCTACAGACACTGTTGTCATAAACTACAAATCAAATAGTAGCCTGCATAAAACTAAGCCGAGCCAAACCAAACTGTACTGAGCTGGCCTGGTTACGCATCCACCATACTTGCTGGAGCCGTGCTGAAAATAACATTTCCAAGGCAGTACAGTTTGTTTGGGGTCGGCACAATAGTCTGAAAAGTGTCTAGACTAGAGAGTAAGAGTATTGTTCTTACCTGTAGCTCGCACCAGGCTACCTCCACCCAGGTCTCAGTGTCCAGGCCTTTGTAAACGGTCTTAAAGGCTCCCCTCCCCAGCTCAATGTCAAACTTCAGAAACCTCCCCCCCGGAGAGGTGGCCACGGCCTTCATCTCTGCCTCCTCCTCCTGCTCCCTGTCCCTCTCCTTCCCCGTCTGGGCAGGGGTGGAGGAGGGGGCGTCCTTGGCCCCGGGGTCCTGGGTGATGCTGGGGCTGAATGGGTCATGGTGAGCCATGTCATGTCCCAGGGCTGCGGAAGCTGAGGTGGTGGGGGCCCCGCCGAGGGTGAAGACTGAGTCCAGGTGGGGGGCGGAGTGGGAGACCTCTGGAGGGTCCGCCGCCACCTCGTCCTCCTCCTCGCAGATCTCCACACTCTTCCTGAAGAAACGCTTCTCTCTCCTCAGCCTCGGCCTGTGACCTCCTGACCCTGAAGCCGCCGCGGTTGCAGCCGGGGATGAGGGTGTGGAGCCTCCTCTTGGTCCTTCTCCGGTCTCCCTTCTCTCGGCGGCTCTCCTCTCCTGGGACTGGGAGGAGGGGAAGTCAGAGGGGGTGCTGTGTGTCCTATCCCTCCTGCAGCCCTCCTGCTCCGTCTCCTCCTCCCGCGCTCCATCAGGTTTCTCAGAGGAGTCCTCTGTTCCCGTGGGTTCTCCAGGGTCCGTCGCCATGGGGATGCGCCTCCTCTCCTCCGACCCTCTGGTTCTCCTTCAGTCCCCGTCTCTCCTCTCTTTCTGTGGTCCTCTTCTTACACACCTTCTAGGTTCTCTGCCTGCTGTTCATCCAGTGTTGCTGGGGACTACGGGGGCTCCCTCCTCCTTCTCTCTCCTTTCTTCAGAGTCTTTCCAGAGACATAAAGAGGATTCGCAGCACAGTGTTTCTTTTCTCCACTCCGTCCTAGCTTTCTGTCCTTACTTTCCTTCTCTTCATGTCCTAGAGTGCGTACCCTTTCCTGTGCACCTTCCCAAGGTAACTAGACTCAATAGGCAACTCAATAAAGCCTCACCTCAGCCAACCTTCCTGTATACACACGCTGAGGCAGAGGAGAGTGTTGCAAGTCTCTGGGAAAGAGAGGGCAGCTGAGGGAAGCTGGGGCCTCTTCCTCCTCTTCTAGATAATCCTCTCCTTCAAAGTCTTAAGGTGAATCTCCTCAGGTAAATGCTATGAAGAAAACAAACAAACCAACACATTAGTATAGCGAGATGCTAATAACTCCACTGTAAAAGTCATATTAAAATAGTTGATTTCCAAGAAGTTGTTTGAAGTTTGAAGTTTGAGAATTATTTAGTTTGATGTTCTGGGTTTGATGGTGTGGTCCGTGGGGGACTGCACAGAGGGAAGATGTGAGAATAATCAGTTCTTAGCTCTATCCTGGTGCTATATTCCTTTCCACAGTCAGTCCTGTCTGTCAAAGGATGCCTGCTCACAGTATGTAAAATCATATCAAATCAAATAGTTCTTATTAATGGAGGAATGGTTTCCTCATTTTGAATGTAACTGATTCCTAATAGGTCACTTTAAACACTGCCTGGCTAGTACCATTTTATGGTCAGGCATTTCCCCAGTGTCTGTTCCATTTCAAGTGTTGATTGCCTTCTACAAAAGGAACTAAACACTGAATTTTCTGCAATGGGTTTTCTATTTCTGCAGTTTGTGTCGTAGCTAGTAGCACACCTTTATCTTCTAAACTGCTGAAATCATTAATTTGCCAGCCAGCCGAAACAGACTGGTCCTTTCAGTTTCAACCCTCATAAAGTCTGCTGAAGAAATTCTCCAGTAATAGGATGCTGGCTAACGCAGATGGCATGTTTGATGTTTCCATTGTTTTTGGGTAAATTATGAAGACTGTCAGGTGATTCATTCATTTAGATTGAGTGGCCTAAGAATAGGCCTTGCCAGAACAGGCCATGCCAGAACAGGCCATGCCACAAGCTACCCACTATTTTTTTAACTTTTATTTAACTAGGCAAGTCAGTTAGGAACCAATTCTTATTTACAATGATGGCCTACCTACAGGGTCAGCCTCTGGAGCAAATTAGGGTTAAGTGCCTTGCTCAAGGACACATCAACAGTTTTTTTTTCACCTTATTGGCTTGTGTATTCAAACCAGCGACCTTTCGGTTACTGGCCCAACGCTCTAACCACTAGGCTACCTGCCGCCCTGTATGGTGAGTCTTGAGATAATGTAGGCCTATTCTAAGGAAAGGAACCATTAAACTCTGTTAATCCAAAACCCTGATGACAGCCTAATCTTTGTTATGGGCTGGTTCAACTAAGCAAAGTTTTATACAGCCCAGCACCCCTAAAAGGTGTTGTGCATTTTACTTTATAGACTAGTTAAATTAAGGAATCCGTCATAGAATAAAATCTCGCCTGGTTCTGCTTTGAGTTTTGCAGCTTGGTGAGCATGTTGCAACTTTAGTGTTGTTCGGTGAAGACCATTAGTCGATACAGCGGTAGTAAATCAAAAAAGCTAGTTGTGATGATTTGTTAATTTACGGACCATATGCCATATGTAGGCCATCTTGTACACAAAGAAAGTATTTCAAAAGGTAGCGAGGTTGAAAGGTAAATAACAAATACGTCATTGTAATGTGAAGTTTTACTGTCCAGGTCTAATGATCAAACTCCATCCTGAACAAAAGAGGATAAGAACGGTAGCTCTATACAACCATAGCTCTCCTTCATATCCAGTCACATGTGTCCTCTCTTAATTAAACTAACAATAGTGTGAAGGTGGGAGTAGATATTAGACTAACTGCTAGGGACACCGTGGAGGGAGGAGATATTAGACTAACTGCTAGGGACACTGTGGAGGGAGGAGATATTAGACTAACTGCTAGGGACACCGTGGAGGGAGGAGATATTAGACTAACTGCTAGGGACACCGTGGAGGGAGGAGATATTAGACTAACTGCTAGGGACACCGTGGAGGGAGGAGATATTAGACTAACTGCTAGGGACACCGTGGAGGGAGGAGATATTAGACTAACTGCTAGGGACACCATGGAGGGAGGAGATATTAGACTAACTGCTAGGGACACCATGGAGGGAGGAGATATTAGACTAACTGCTAGGGACACCATGGAGGGAGGAGATATTAGACTAACTGCTAGGGACACCGTGGAGGGAGGAGATATTAGACTAACTGCTAGGGACACCATGGAGGGAGGAGATATTAGACTAACTGCTAGGGACACCATGGAGGGAGGAGATATTAGACTAACTGCTAGGGACACCATGGAGGGAGGAGATATTAGACTAACTGTTAGGGACACCGTGGAGGGAGGAGATATTAGACTAACTGCTAGGGACACCGTGGAGGGAGGAGATATTAGACTAACTGCTAGGGACACCGTGGAGGGAGGAGATATTAGACTAACTGCTAGGGACACAGTGGAGGGAGGAGATATTAGACTAACTGCTAGGGACACCATGGAGGGAGGAGGAGAAATAAGTCCAGTTCAGACATGTATTTGGACCTACAGTGCCTTCAGAAAGTATTCATACCCCTTGACTTATTCCACACTTTGTTGTGTTATAGCCTGAATTCAATGTTTTATGAAATACAGAAATATCTAATTTACACTAATTACGCTCCAGCCATTACTACAAGCCCTTCCTCACCAATTAAGGTGCCACCAACCTCCTGTGCTGGATTGTACAATATTTTCACATTATTATTTTTTTTAAATCTTCAAGCTCTGTCAAGTTAGTTGTTGATCATTGCTAGACAGCCATTTTCAAGTCTTGCCATATATTTTCAAGCCAATTTAAGTCAACTTTAACTAGGCTACTCAGGCTATTCAATGTCGTCTTGGTAAGCAATTCCAGTGTAAATTTGGCCTTGTGTTTTAGGTTATTGTCCTCCTGAAAGGTTATTGTCCTGCAGTGTCTGTTGGAAAGAAGACTGAACCAGGTTTTCCTCTAGGATTTTGCCTGTGCAAAAAAAAACTCCTTGCTGATGACAAGCATACCCATAACATGATGCAGCCACCATCATTCTTTACATATGAAGACTGGTACTCAGGGATTTGTTGTATTGGATTTGCCCCAAACATAAAGCTTTGTATTCAGGACATAAAGTACATTTCTTTGCCACATTTTTTGCAGTTTTACTTTAGTGTCTTATTGCAAACAGGATGCATGTTTGTATTCTGTACATTCTGTGTGAAATAATAGGGGTTGACATGATTTTTGAATGACTTCCCCTTCTTCTTTACCCCATACATACAGCATCTGTAAGGTCCCTCAGTCAAGTATTGAATTCCAAGCACGGATGAACTACAAAGATCAGGGAGCTTATCGAAAGCCTCATAAAGAACGGCAGTGATTGATAGATGAGTAAGAATAACAAATCAGACATTGAATATACAGTGCATTCAGAAAGTATTCAGACCCCTTCCCTTTTTCCACATTTTGTTACGTTACATCCTTATTAAAAAAACATATAGTTTTTTTCCCCGCATCAATCTACACGTATACCCCATAATGACAAAGCGAAAACAGGTTTAGAGATTTTTGCAAATGAATACAAAATAAATAACAGATACCTTATTTACATAAGTATTCAGATCCTTTGCTATGAGACTCGAAATTGAGCTCAGGTGCATCCTGTTTCCATTCAACATCCTTGAGATGTTTCTACAACTTGATTGGAGTCCACCTGTGGTAAATTCAATTGATTGGACATGATTTGGAAAGGCACACACCTGTCTATATAAGGTCCCACAGTTGACAGTGTATGTCAGAGCAAAAACCAAGCCATAAGGTCAAAGGATTTGTCCGTAGAGCTCAGAGACAGGATTGTGTCGAGGCATAGATCGGGGGTAGGGTAACAAAACATTTCTGCAGCATTGAAAGGTCCCCAAGAACATAGTGGCCTTCATCATTCTTAAATCGAAGAAGTTTGGAACACTCTTCCTAGAGCTGGCCGCCCAGCAAAACTGAGCAATCGGGGGAGAAGGACCTTGGTCAGGGAGATGACTAAGAACCCGATGGTTCCAGAAGGACAACCATCTCTGCAGCATTCCACCAATGATTTTATGCTAGTGGCCAGACAGAAGCCACTTCTCAGTAAAAGGCACAACAGCCCGCTTGGAGTTTGACAAAAGGCACCTACTTTCAGACCATGAGAAACAAGATTCTCTGGTCTAATGAAACTAAGATTTAAATATTTGGCCTGAATGCCAAGCATCACATCTGGAGGAAACCTGGCACCATCCCTACGGTGAAGCATGGTGGTGGCAGCATCATACTGTGGGAGCCGTTTTAAAACGGCTACAAAGTTCAATGGCTGAGACGGGAGAAAACAACTGAGAATGGATCAACAACATTGTAGTGACTCCACAATAATGACCTAAATGACAGAGTGAAAAGAAGAATAAAAATATACTGAATAAAAATATTACAAGGCACTTTTGCAAAATGCAAGCCTTATGTTTGAGGGAAAATTCAACACAACACATCACTGCGTAACTGCTTCCTTATTGTTAAGTATGGTGGTGGCTGCATCATGGTATGGGTATGCTTGTCATTGGGAAACACGGAGGAGTTTTTCAGGAGGAAATTAAACTTGATGGCGCTAAGCGCAGACAATATCCTAGAGGAAATCCTGCTTCAGTCTGCTTTACACCAGGCCATATATACATTGCAGTAGCTTACTAAGAAGACAGTGAATGTTCCTGAGTGGCCTAGTTACAGTTTTGACTTAAACCTGCTTGAAAATCTATGGGAAGACTTGAAAATTGCTGTCTAGCCATGATCCCCAACATTCATGACAGAGCTTGTAGAATTTAGAAAAAATAATCGGCTAATATTGCACAATCCAAGTGTGCAAAGCTCTTATGAGACTTACCCAAGAAGAATCACAGCTGTAATCGCTGCCAAAGGTGATTCTAACATGTATTGACTCAAGAGGGTTGAATACTTATCTAATGAAGGTTTATTAGTGTTTTATTTTTCATTAATATTTCAGAAATGTTACAATTAATCCCACTTTGTAACACAATAAAATGTGAAGAAATCCAAGGGGGGTGTAGACTTTTCTTTAGGCACTGTATACACACACACACACACACACATATAACTGCACCATACGTGCGAGTGCGCATAGGTCTATGGTCAAAATTATTCACTATATAGGTAGCCATTTGGAATGTAACCCGTGTTTTTGTGTGAAGGTACATGTTCACAATCACATCATGTCACTGCTGGTCTGAATCTCATCCATTCTGCCCTGCAGTAATGGAGTTACATAAACTAGGCCTACATGTAAGTAGATCTGAACATCCAGCTGCGTTCTACCTCCTTGTCCCTCCAGGCCCTTTATGGACCCTGTCCCTCCAGGCCCTTTATGGACCCTGTCCCTCCAGGCCCTTTATGGACCCTGTCCCTCCAGGCCCTTTATGGACCCTGTCCCTCCAGGCCCTTTATGGACCATATAGGTGTCTACTCCTGCAGTTGACTAATAATGCCTAATCTTTTTTTGACATGCAGCCTATGGGGGGGGGGTGTGTGTGTGTGTGTGTGTGTGTGTGTGTATATATATATATATATATATATATATATATATATATATATATATATATATATATAGAGAGAGAGAGAGAGAGAGAGAGAGAGAGAGAGAGAGAGAGAGAGAGAGAGAGAGAGAGAGAGAGAGAGAGAGAGAGAGAGAGAGAGAGAGAGAGAGAGAGAGAGAGAGAGAGAATCTGTTTATTTGCCCATGAGCAAGGCAATTAACCCTAATTGCTCCTGTAAGTCGCTCTGGATAAGAGAGTCTAGTAAATGTGTGGAGAGAGAGAGAAGCAATGGGGCTGGCTGGTTTGAAGGGCTGTGAAAAATGTTGTGTGAAAGGGGGTTGTGGGGGATTCTCCCTGATTTAAATATGCCAGTGTTTGTGTGAATGAAAGCAGTGACTGTAGCTACATTTCTGCTTGAGCAAAATCAACTAGTGTTTTCACAAGGATGCATGGAAAATAGAACTACAGGAATGAGGGTGGAGAAACATGAGTGGAGCTATTTGATTCTATTAGCATAGTAATATTTCTACAGGCTGAGTGACTGGTTGTGTCTGAATACCCATACTAGCGTGCTAAATAGTAAGCGAAAAATATAAAGTTGTATATACACCCCAACCCGAGTAGTCCATTCTGCCACCTCTGGTCTCTTGGCCTTTCCACCCCATACGGGAGGGCAGTTCCTGCTCAGTCCAGTCCATGCTCTTCTCTGTCCTGGCACCCCAATGCTGGAACAAGCTTCCCCTAACGTCAGGACAGTGGAGTCCCTGCCCATCGTCCAAGAACTTCTGAAACCCTACCTCTTCATATAGTATCTTAAATAAACCCCATGAGGACTGGGGGGGGCATGGTTGAAGGTGGGGTACGGAGGAACGCCGGTGAGAACGGGGAACGAGGGTGAGGACGGGGACAGGGGAGGAGGGTGTACACCAGTGAGGACAGGAGGGGACAGGGAAGGAGGGTGGACACCAGTGAGGACAGGAGGGGACAGGGAAGGAGGGTGGACACCAGTGAGGACAGGAGGGGACAGGGAAGGAGGGTGGACACCAGTGAGGACAGGAGGGGACAGGGAAGGAGGGTGGACACCAGTGAGGACAGGAGGGGACAGGGAAGGAGGAACTCTCATAAGACTGTTAAAGGCCTGCTTGTTAGCTCCTGCTGATTTAGTAATGTGAGCACAGGACGAAGACATCAGTGGCGGGTATCTTTCATTCAGACATCAGTGGCGGGTATCTTTCATTCAGACATCAGTGGCGGGTATCTTTCATTCAGACATCAGTGGCGGGTATCTTTCATTCAGACATCAGTGGCGGGTATCTTTCATTCAGACATCAGTGGCGGGTATCTTTCATTCAGACATCAGTGGCGGGTATCTTTCATTCAGACATCAGTGGCGGGTATCTTTCATTCAGACATCAGTGGCGGGTATCTTTCATTCAGACATCAGTGGCGGGTATCTTTCATTCAGACATCAGTGGCGGGTATCTTTCATTCAGACATCAGTGGCGGGTATCTTTCATTCAGACATCAGAGTTTACATTTCACTCTCAGAAGGACAAATAGTGATACAGTACTTTGATGATGAGATGAAAGCATATATCCTATTGATCAAAGTATCAAGTACCAGTAATTTGGTATTCAATCAAAGGCTACTGGCCAAATCCTAACTTGAAAGTCATGCAACTGGAACTGTCCTGGTATCAATGAATGATTAACATAAAAGTTTCATTAATTTCTCTGGATGGACTTATGTGATGAGGGATGGATACTGAGATGACCAGAGACACTAGGTAAATAGCTTATATAATGCAACACCTGAGACAGTCCGGCTAGCTTATATCAACGCCCAAAACACTCAGCTTCAGCTAACAGGTCTAGACTTGAGCGAAATAATGTACCAGGAAGAGGAACATTTTGTATATGGATAGAAGCTGAATGAAAATGTGCACTTGTACAAAGACATCAGACTGTCCAACAACAACACAGTATGCAATAAGAATCTCTCTTGAGAAGAGATGATCAAAGATATTAAGTGCCTTATAGTTCGAACAATGTAAAAAAAATAACAAGAAAAAAAGAGAACTTCTATACCAGACTCAAACACACAATGAGTGTTCTCTTCCCATTGGCTGAAGAACACAACAACTACTTTTGTCCAATCCAGGTCAAGCATGTGAGACTGAGGGCAGTGTAGGTAGAAAGCACACAGAGGACCGTTCACTAGATCCCCTCTCTTCTCCTCTCCTGTCCTCCCCTCTTCCCTCCTCCGCCTCTCCTCCCCTCTCTTCTCCTCTCCTGTCCTCCCCTCCCTTCCCCTCTCTTCTCCTCTACTGTCCTCCCCTCTCCCCTCCTCCTCCTCTCCTCCCCTCTATTCTCCTCTCCCCTCCCCCCTCTTCTCCTCTCCTGTCCTCCCCCTCCTCTCCTCCCCTCTCTTCTACTCTCCTGTCCTCTCCTCTCCTCCTCTCTCTTCTCCCTTTTTTATTTATTTTATTTAACCTTTATTTAACTAGGCAAGAACAAATTCTTATTTACAATGACGGCCTACCCCGGCCAAACTTGGACAACGCTGGGCCAATTGTGCGCCGCCCTATAGGACTCCCAATCATGGCCGGTGGTGATACAGCCTGGAATCGAACCAGGGTGTCTGTAGTGACGCCTCTAGCACTCCTGTCCCCTACATCTCCTCTCCTCCCCTCCCCTCTTCCACTCAACAGTCTATTTAATCCAGATGGTTAATCAACGGACGTCTCTGTGATGAGTCAGGATTACAACATGTTACTAAAGTGTCTTAGGTCTACTACTGGGGTGGAGCTATCATCTACACAAACTCCCATCTCTATGGATGAATTAGGAATTGTATTACTATATCTCGGTCAACTACGCATGGTACTAAAGTGGCTTACTATTCCTGGAGCTCCTTCCTCCTATCCATGAATGAAATGAGCCCTTTCTATTGCTGCTGACTGAGGCTGAGCTGATCACGTTTGTTTCAGACAAATGAATGTTACCAAAGTGGCTTGGAGGCTACTACTACTGGAGCCCTCTCCCATGGTGGATGGACAGGTCTAGGCCACTACATATCATACTACTGATCAAAGTGGATTAACAGAAAGGCTCTCAGACCCCCCTATTTCTATACTACCGAGAGCATGACCTCTGAACCAAACTGTTTCATCGTTTATATTACAATAGTGATTTATTATAAGCATATGGATGCTGTACTCTTTATGGCTTTCAGTGACTGGGTTCAGGGGGTTAGCGTATGAAGTCATCGACATTTTTATCAAGGAGAAGTGGTGTGATAATGACTAGAGTACATCACTATTATAGACCATGGCTGAATCCAAAATGGCATCCTATCCCCCTATTGGCTCCGGTCAAAGTAGTGTACTATTTAGGGAATAGGGTGCCTGATATTACTCCCAGTGGGGTGATCCAATAAAACACTACAGCCAGTACTTTGACACTATGTATATATTTTTATAATAATAACTATGTGTGTGTGTGTGTGTGTGTGTATATATATATGTCTTAATTATATATATATAAAATAATTATATATATACATATATAAAATAATTATATATATACATATGGAAATTAATGGAAATCATATGAAGGTCCACCATCCCAAGTGATTATTCACTTTCATCATTTTCAACCTTTAAAAAGTGGTTTGCTCTTCAAATAGTCTACCTACAACTAATAACCAAATAGGCTACCTGTCAGGAAAGAACATTTCTGTTTGTTTAAAAGGCAAAAGAGGAGAATAATTTTGCATAGGCAATTCTGATTTACAAATGGACAAGCCAGTGGCAGCCAATGATAATAATTTGTACAGGCTGTAGTATAGTGAGGGGCTTGTGTGGTTGTCGTCAGAAGACACATCATGTTGATTGATTCTAGATTGACCATAACCTAAAAGAAAAACGCAATTCATTATGGCGTTTGCAGCCTATAGCCTGATATTGTTTACAATAAACACTACACCGTGAAGCGCAGGTCCTTCCTCTAAATGCTCCTCTTGCTTGCTTTTCACTGGCTGCTGGAGCAGACCGTAGGAGCCGTGGCAGGATCAATGTTGTAACCTAGGCTCTAGCGCGCGAGGGTTTTCGATAATTTATGATTGACACGTCAAATTGAAATCCCACAAAAAACATAGATGTATACGCTACGTTATAATAAGACAATATAGGTGTTGTTTCAGCAGGGGAAGCTAAACTAACGTAACAAGCAACTGGCAAATAGTACATTTGATGGCATTTTCCATGGAGCAGACGCACGGGCGCGAATACTAGGCTATCCCCGCGCTACTGAAATCGGACATAACGTAAACAATGTAGCCTATGAAATAATGTAGCCTACCCTGTGCTGTAGATTAAATGAGAACATGTGGCACGATATCACCGGCTAGAAGCATTTAAATCCCAAAACAGACGTCACGGTAGTTAGTGTACAATAACAGATTGTAACACCTACTCTGGTTACCATAAATAGAGATTCCATTCCAAGCTGTCCAGCACGGTTGGAAATTCGTTGCAATTGAAACAATGTAGCAAGCAAACTGCACTTACCTAAATGTATCATCTCGTTGACTTCCGTTCTGATTTATTAGGCAATCTGGTAACCCAGACAGCTAACGCTAGCTAACCTAACCCTATCATTTATATTCCGTTATGTAGCTACACAAATTATGTCAAACGTTGCTCAAGCTAATTTTAAATTGCACTTCATTGCCTATAATTGTTTTAACAGCAATATACCATAAAATTATGCAAGATACGACTCATTTTCAAATGATATCCTTTTTTAATGTTGAGCTTCACCATTGGTAAATCCAAGTTTGAAAATCCCCACTAGAGTCGAGTCTATCTATACTAGAGCAGGCAGCAGCTCTAACAGTACGTGCCACACAGATGATGCTTGCCTTTCGTTGGTTTGATCTTTGATGTACATATATCCCCGTCAGCCGTCGACGTGGCGACATAAATGTATACACTTATACATGCAGATACCTTCAGACGTTAATTTATGTACATAATTTACAAGATACGAGTCACACGGCCATTTGTGTTCAAGATGCAACTGCATGCGCCTGCTTGCTTCTCCATTCCTCCCGACAATCGGCGAAGAGGCACTTGCCACAGGCTCGGATGTGCGTACGCGAGCGCTGCTGAACAGGGTCACAAGAGGGCGGCATGACTTCTTGAATGATTAAACAAATGTTGTATTGAACCTTTATTTAACTAGGCAAGTCGGTTAAGAACAAATTCTTATTTACAATGACAGACTACCCGGCCTCTCCTAACCCGACGACGCTTGGCCAATTGGGCGCCGCCTTATGGGACTCCCGATCACGGCCGGTTGTGATACAGCCCGGGGTCGAACCGGCGTCTGCAGTGACGCCTCTAGCACTGAAATGCAGTGCCTTAGACCGCTGCGCCACTCGGGATCCCCCAAGTAATATTGCATTACACAGTAGTAGGCCCCATTTATATTGTTGTCATGCAAATACGGTTATGTAAATGATCGGCTCTATATTGCTTTGGAGTTTCTTCTTCATCTTACAATTAGATTTGGGCATGCTAGACATCATGTTTGTAATTGCACACACAAAACTCAAATTCAAGGACAGCGTTTAGCATTTCATTTTCATAATGCCCAAAAAGCATGTTCATTTAATAATGATCAAAACTCTATGTAATAATGACCAAAGCTCTATGTAATAATGACCAAAGCTCTATGTAATAATGGTCAAAGCTCTATGTAATAATGATTAAAGCTCTATGCCACAAAACCTGACAGACAGAAAGAGGGAAAAGAGAACTTCTGTGAAAGAGTTAGGTGGGCCATTTTCTTCCCATCCCGCCGAACCCTTTTAAGGCACTCAGGCAAGTACAGAATGAACTGAATAACCCCATCTTTTGGCGTCCCCTGGTGGGCTTTAACATATATGACTGCTGTCTGTCCATTGTGCTTGAGACTTCTCCCTATTCTTCATGAATGAATAGAGCATGCAGATGGAGCATAATGCATGACTTCCCACAGATCTGGGGCTGCATCTCTCAAGTATCAGAGTAGGCATGCTGATCTAGGATCAGTTTTAATTGTAAGATGATAATTAATACGATCGAGGGTGAAGACTGAGTCGCAGCCGGGGATGAGGGTGTGGAGCCTCCTCTTGGTCCTTCTCCGGTCTCCCTTCTCTCGGCGTCTCTCCTCTCCTGGGACTGGGAGGAGGGGAATGCTGTGGGAGACAGAGGGGATGCTGTGTGTCCTATCCCTCCTGCAGCCCTCCTGCTCCGTCTCCTCCTCCCGCGCTCCATCAGGTTTCTCTGAGGAGTCCGTCGCCATGCGCCTCCTCCTGCTCCCCCTCCTCTCCTCCGACCCTCTGGTTCTCCTTCAGTCCCCGTCTCTCCTCTCTTTCTGTGGTCCTCTTCTTACACACCTTCTAGGTTCTCTGGCTGCTGTTCATCCAGTGTTGCTGGGGACTACGGGGGCTCCCTCCTCCTTCTCTCTCCTTTCTTCAGAGTCTTTCCAGAGACATAAAGAGGATTCGCAGCACAGTGTTTCTTTTCTCCACTCCGTCCTAGCTTTCTGTCCTTACTTTCCTTCTCTTCATGTCCTAGAGTGCGTACCCTTTCCTGTGCACCTTCCCAAGGTAACTAGACTCAATAGGCAACTCAATAAAGCCTCACCTCAGCCAACCTTCCTGTATACACACGCTGAGGCAAATCATGAATATAGCCTACGAGGTGTAAAAATAAGTATCTTTATGATTCTAGACTAGGCTAGTTCTATTCCAAGTCAAATGCACAAGATTACTCATAAATACACTCTGTCAACATTCACCAAACTTGCTGTGCAGCAATGAATGTTGTCTCTAAGAAAAGGTGGAGGTTATTAGCACTTTAACCTGGTCCCAGATCTGTTTGATGGCACATTAAATCTACAATTTAAGATATCAAACTATCAATGCAAAATATATATTCATGCATTTGAATCATCATTTATCACAAAATACAATATCCTTCCTAGAACAGTCAGCAATAACATATGTTGCTTGTGAAGTACTAGTGTTTCTATTAACCCTAATTGTAGTGTTGGCGATTTCCGTTCATATAGGCAGTATTCTCTGGCCTCTTCCTGTGCATTTAGGGGGTTTTACAGACACTTACTTCTTTAATTTATTCCTTTTTTTTTTTTTGATTGTTGTATTATTATAATTTTTTTTAGCAGGACAGGGAAAGGGTCCAATTCACACACTTATCAAGAGAACAGATGGTCATCCCTACTGCCTCTGGTCTGGTGGACTCACTAAACACACATGCTTCGTTTGTAAATGATGTGAGGAAGCCTGTCGAAATGTCATAGTTAAAGCTTCTGCTGCTACAGTTTCTCTAGATAGATCTGTGCTGTTAGTCCTTAGAACCAGAGAGGCCTTAGCTCTCAAAAGGTGCTAGTCCTTAGAACCAGAGAGGCCTTCGTTTTCAAAAGGTGCTAGTCCTTAGAACCAGAGAGGCCTTAGCTCTCAAAAGGTGCTAGTCCTTAAAACCAGTGGCCTTAGCTCTCAAAAGGTGCTAGTCCTTAGAACCAGAGTGGCCTTAGCTCTCAAAAGGTGCTAGTCCTTAGAACCAGAGAGGCCTTAGCTTTCAAAAGGTGCTACTCCTTAGAACCAGAGAGGCCTTAGCTCTCCACCCTTCTCCCAAAGTTTGCACTTGTCTTGCACACTCCCCATTATTAAAAGCATTGGATCGAAGTAGGGTATAAGCATCGCCTGAGAATAGTGGAGGAAGTGAGGGATACATGCAGAGTGTTTAACTCTCTGAGAACAGAACAAACACAATATGGACAGAGCTACGAGCAGAGCTATGAGGAGAAGAACAGTGAGTGTACAGACGCTTCTTCACGTGTAATCACAGAGGCCATGTATCCTTCTTGTCTCATATACACACGTATAAGTACAAACACATCCAATTATAAACTCGACGCAATTACGCAGGATCACCATTTTGCTATGCGCTCTTGCGTTCGTACGGTATAAATGAAAAGGTCAAGTAAAGGTATTCTACCTGTTCGAATGGAACTCTTGTCCTCGATGCCCTTGGCTCCTACAAACACCCAGCTGTCTCTGAAGGTGACCTCCTTCACTGCTGTGCTACCCAGCTCCTCAAACAGACGACGAGCCTCGTCATTTAATCTGACACGGGAGAGGGAGACAGACAGTTACAGTAAAGTAGGCTAGCTAGATGAATGTCCATCCTGAGTTTGGGAACCCTGCCTTACAGTACAATATACCATTGTTGTATTATTTGACACCATACATAACATTTTATTAGAAATGTTTACAGTTGCAAAGTCTATTTCTTACAAGTTATGTCAATATGTTAATTTGGTTTTGTTAAGCTTTTTAGAAGACTGTGGTGACTGTAAAACAACCCCTATAGTATTGTGTGTGTGTGTGTGTGTGTGAGTCATGCACCACAAAGCGTAATATTAGAACCACACAGAAGATGCTAGAAGATGCTAGACTCTTACTTTGTGGCAGGATCATCAAAGGAAGCTACATACTTCAACAGGTCAGTAACATCTGAGAATGGAAGACAGTGGAGGATGTAGCCTATTAAAGTACCTGTATTTAACTGAACAATATGTAGAGGGGCATCATGCCACTTTTACCCTTTTGTACGATGAAAATCTAGAAGATAGTTGATTTTATACATAATTCATTCAAATATTACAAATTTGGCCATCAATGCCCCTTTAAAAAAAAAGTGCATTAGGCTTGCATCAAATGACAACAGCACATCAGTATAAACTTTTTTAATCCTCTCACCTCCAGCACACATATCAAATTATTTTGTGTCCAAGAGCTCTCCAGACACCCCTGATAAGCAGAAACGTCAATTAGTTTAAAGTTAGCAATCTGTGCAACAGTCAAGTCAAAATCACAATTGCACAAATGAACTTATGAAACATAACTATAAAGAATTGTCAGAGATTGTTCAAGTTACTTACCATTTACAGAAGCAATGTTTAGTACTCTACCGACATTGTTGTTGACACTGCTGACAAGGCAGAGTTAGAGAAAGAGGAGAGGTTGAGGGAACCATAAGTACCAACACTTTACCTGGGTTGGTTTACGTACTGTACTAACTTCCTGGGGGAATTTCCCAAAGGTTTTGTAGCACTAAGACCATCTTAAACCCATTGTAGGCACTAGGTGAAAGGTGAAAGATGAGAGATGAGCTTAGAGTTACTAAGCTTTCAGGAAACTAAACCCTGAAGAGTTCATCTATACATTGTTACACATTGTTATACTTATCCTCCATTTATTTACAATAACTCTCACATCTTATCCTCCATTTATTTACAATAACTCTCACATCTTATCTTCCATTTATTTACAATAACTCTCACATCTTATCCTCCATTTATTTACAATAACTCTCACATCTTATCCTCCATTTATTTACAATAACTCTCACATCTTATCCTCCATTTATTTACAATAACTCTCACATCTTATCCTCCATTTATTTACAATAATTCTCACATCTTATCCTCCATTTATTTACAATAATTCTCACATCTTATCCTCCACTGATTTACAATAATTCTCACTTCTTATCCTCCATTTATTTACAATAACTCTCACATCTTATCATCCATTGATTTACAATCATTCTCACATCTTATCCTCCAGGCAGATTCTGGGCACAATAACGTTGGTGGCTCCAGAGACGACGTGGAAGGCCAGATGTTTCTGAGGACAGGGAGCAGACACACCACACTTGTACTTGTGTGGTTTGGGCTCTTGAAGCAGAGAGGACACACAAATTAGCACAATAGAATGAAAGCGTACCCAAGCTGGGAATATGCTGCTCAGCTGAAGGACATTAATTAGTACTGTCCCACTGATATTGAAATGGTTAGGTTCCAAAGGACAACGCTTTTTTGATTGCCACTGTAAATAATGGTCTTAACATGCAACATACCAGCTGTTGGCTCCTCGTTTGTCCCTGTAGAAAAGATAGACAAGAGTGAATGACAATCAATTAACTGAATCGTAGCTTGAATCAACAATGTCAATTCTTAACAATTCTCAAATCTAAAACATGTACAGTACACATACAGTAGAGTACTGTAACATAGTAAAAACATTTTTTGTTAAATAGTTACATATCAGGATATTATTTTGCCTAAATATAAATACTTTCAAGTAGATTTAAGTCAAAACTGGAATTCGACCACTCAGGAACATTCACTGTCTTCCTGGAAAGCAACTCCAGTGTATATTTGGCCTTGTGTTTTAAGTTATTGTCCTACTGAAAAGTGAATTAATCTCCCAGTGTCTAGTGGAAAGCAGACTGAACCAGGTTTTCCTCTAGGATTTTGCCTGTGCTTAGCTCCATTCTTTCTTTTTTACCATGAAAAACTCCTCAGTCTTTAACGATTACAAGCATAGCCATAAGATTATGCAGCCACCACTATGCTTGAAAATATGGAGCGTGGTACGCAGACAGGGTAGGGTGTATTGAAACACCATCCAAAAGGGTAATTCATAACCTCGCCATGCTCAAAGGGATATTCAATGTCTGCTTTTATTTTTTTACCCATCTACCAATAGGTGCCCTATTTGGAAAACCTCCCTGGTCTTTGTGGTTGAATCTGTGTTTGAAATTCACTGCTAGACTGAGGGACTTCACAGATAATTGTTTGTTTGGGGTACAGAGATTTGAAAAAATAATTTATTATGTGACTTAAGTACATTTTTACTCCTGAACTTATTTAGGCTTGCCATAACAAAGGGGTTAAATACTTATTGACTCAAGACTTTTCAGCTTTTTATTAAGTTGCAAAAATTTATTCCACTTTGATATTATGGGGTATTGTGTATAGATGATAGATGATAGATAGATAGATAGATAGATAGATAGATAGATAGATAGATAGATAGATAGATAGATAGATAGATAGATAGATAGATAGATAGATAGATAGATAGATAGATAGATAGATAGATAGATAGATAGATAGATAGATAGATAGATACTTTATAGGCCAGTGACCAAAGATCTAAATTTACACCATTTAAAATTCAGGCTGTAACAATTTGACGGCACTATAAGTGTGGTGATAATATCGTATTGTGACGTCCCTGGCAATTCCTAGCCCTAGTCTATTAAAAACGACAAAATATTTGCAAGGTTAACTATACTATACATGTCGATGGCAGAGAAAGATGAGCTAAATGTGCGTATGATATAAGTGAGGATAATAATAGTTTACTTAATATACAGTCTGGTTAAATGTACAGGTAAGTGAATATTTGCATGGTTAAATACCTAATGTGCGTATGATATAATTTAGGGTAATATTAATAATTCCTTTAAAATACAGTCCTTAGTACAGGGATTAATTACAGATAAATGCACATATTGTACATTCGATTTACTAAATGCAATGAAAGAAAAGATACTACTGACAGGATACTAATATGCAGTCCTGAGTAAATTACTACTTAAGTTCAGTCCAAGAATTACTTACAATATTGCACGTGATATGATATAACAACTGTACATTAATATGTATATACAGTCCTGAATGAATGAGTGCTGAATTAATAAGTCCTGAGTGAATGAGTGATTACAGACCAGAGAGTTACTCACAAATGGATGGATGCCTATTTTTTAAACTAGGTCCTAACACCCCAATAGTTCCAGGTCCAGGCACGGCATCAGGCACGGCATCATAACCATGGTATGCAGAGGGTGGGTGACGTTGTCCATGATGGCCAGCAGTTTGGCCAGGATCCTTCTCTCCGCCACCTCCTCTAGAGTGTCAAGGTTAATCCCCAGAACAGAGCTAGCCTTCCTGATCAGCTTATTTACCCGAGAAGCATCAACAGCCTTTATGTTGGCGCCCCAGCACACCACTGAAAAAAAGATGCCACTGGCCACCAAAGACTGGTAGAAAGTATGCAGTAGTTTACTGCACACATTGAAGGACCTAAGCCTCCTCAGAAAGTAGAGTTGGCTCTGGCCCTTTTTGTACAGGGCACCGGTGTTACCAGCCCATTCCAGCCTGCTGTCCATATGGACTCCCAGGAACTTGTATGACCCAACCATTTCCACATCCATCCCCTGTATACGGACTGCAGTCGGTTGGGCCTTGGTTCTCCTGAAGTCCACAACCATCTCCTTTGTTTTGCTGATGTTGAGCTGAAGGTGGTTCTGCTCAGACCACACCACAAAGTAATTGATTGTGCTCCTGTACTCCTCCTGCCCACCCCTGATGCTCCCTACAGTTGCAGAGTCATCCGAGAACTTCTGTAGGTGGCATGTTTCAGAGTTATATCTGAAGTCCGAGGTGTGAAGGGTGAACAGGAAGGCGGACAGGACCGTTCCCTGGGGGGCCCCTGTATTGCACACTGCCCGTTCTGACACACAGCTCTGTAGCTGCACAAATTGTGGCCTATCGGTCAGGTAATCCGTAACCCAGGAGACTAAGGGTGCTTCCACTTTCATCCTCCTCATCTTCTCACCCAGTAGCAGGGGCTGAATGGTGTTGAAGGCACTGGAGAAGTCAAAAAACATAACCCTCAGTGCTACCTGCATTGTCCAGGTGAGAGTAGGCCCTCTGCAGAAGGTAGATGATTGCATCATCCACCCCGATGTTGCGCTGGTATGCAGGGGGTCCAGTGATGTACACACCAGGGGTCTGAAGTGAGCGAGGACTAACCTTTCCAGGGTCTTCATGATGTAGGATGAAATCATTCAGGACAGTGGGGTGTGCCTTCTTGGGAACTGGGACCAGGCAAGATGTTTTCCACCGCATAGGGACCCTTTCCAGGCTCAGGCTAAGGTTGAAAGGTTGCTGGAGTATTCAACACAGTTGGTCAGCACAGACCCTAAGCACCCTTGGGCTGATGCCATCAGGGCCCGCCACTTTCCACTGATGTAGTCTCTCCAGCTCTCTCTTCACTTGGTTGGTGGTGAAAGCCAGCCCAGGTGGGGAGGTGGGGGGAAAGGGGTTGTTGAGGATCAGTCCAGAGGTGGGGGGAAGGGAGGTGTTGCAGATCAGTCCAGAGGGAGCGGGGGTGGGAGGGGGTTGCTGATTGTCTCAATGGAGGTGTCATGTGCAAAGGGGCGGTGGGACAACCATGAGGGTGTGTGGACTAGAGAGCTGGAGGAGAGAGACAGGGCTAATAAAGAACCTGTTAAAAAAATTGGTTCAGCTCAATGGCTCTGTCCTGGGTCCCCTCCGTCTTCCCACTGTTTTGACTTTTTTGAAGCCAGTGATATTTCTCATACCATTCCACACCTCTCTCACCTGGCTGTGCCTCAGCTTGTCCTACATCTTCTCCTTATACCCTCTCTTCCCCTCAGCAATCCACAACTTTAGCTCCCTCTGGACGCATTTCAATAGAAAAAAAATAATGACACATAAGATAGTCAATAGAAAAAAAACAATGACACATAAGATAGTCACGTTCGAAAGCACATGGGCTTTCCTCATAATTTCCAGGCAGTTTCACTGAAGAAACCATGTTTGAAATCTTAAAACTTTTTATTTGAGCAGATTCCTTCAATTATACAATGTAGCAACAGAGTGGCAAGCAAGATGGCTCTTTCGAGATACATTGGACAAGACAAGGGCAAAAAGTGGGGAGATGGCGCCCACTGCAAGGAGGGCCCTATTATTTATTATTATTTATTTATTCCAAGGCAACCTCATCAAGATTTCCCTCGTTAAAATTCACCTTTCCAGGCAAGACAAACTTGGACACAAAAAAGTAAGGCAATAAAATATGATTTGGACGGCTTAGTTCAACATCTGTAGTGTTTGCATCTTTGCAGTTACGACAAGCATTGGAGGAATCATCTTAATTTCATCAAGCGTACGAACTTCCTGATTTAGTTTTGAGCGTTTCATTTTTCTGTGACGTCAGTCTCGAGTCTGCACGCATTAAGTTTTCCACGGTTATGCGGCGTTCCAAACAAAACACCCCCCCCCCCCCCCGAGTTCCCAGTTGGGTTGAATACATATTCGTCAGAAATCGGTGAGTTTTAAGTTCCCAGTGGTTTTGAACGCTGCATTACTCCCATGTGTATACAGTACATACGGTAAATCATTGGTTACTCCATATGGTGTCTCCATGCGTCATACATTTTGTTTATGATATGATGGGGGATATCATCACCCATTCATTGCATAAACTCATGTATTGATATACCCCCCCCCCCCCCCCGAGTCTGAACTGTTAATTATATGGTAAACTCACGTAAGAACAGCTAAATGTTTATAATATCACAATTAATAACGTTATATTATTAGTAATTTCATAGGATCTCTTTCGATGATTCTCTTTGCTGTGTAGGCACGAGCAGATGCGCGCTCGCGCCATCAGTCAGATTGCATCAAGATGGCCGCCTCTAGTGCAGTGATATCGATGTCCAAAATCATTCAACCCATTTGGGGTGGACGGTTGGCAACGACGGCAAAAGTAAGAGAGATTTTATGACTCACAGTTATTATGAGAAATAAACTACATTCAACTAGGATAGAAAGAAATAGTGTTTCTAGACTAGAATAGGAGGTAATTTCTGGTTAGCTAGTTTTGCCTGTTCGCATCAGCGAGTTGAGTTATCTGACGCCCTGTCCTGTTCTGCTGTTTCCTCAGGTGTTTGGAGCGACAGTGAGCAGTCGCAGAGCGAAGTCAACAGTAGTGAGTGCTCATCTTGGAAACTGCATCATATAGGCTATCTGTAGGGGTCTGAGTAGGCCTAGATCTTGTGAATGCTGTCTGGCAGAGTGTGCAGAGATCACACTTACCTGGAAATCAACCCGATGTTGAATTGCATTGAATTCTACTTCAGAAGCCAGAATGTTGAATAAAATTATATTTCATCTTACTTTAGTGAGGTCCTTTTGCAAGTAGAAATGTGAGACAATATAGGCACAAGAAAGTATAATTAAATCAACGTTTTAAAGCGATGTTAAATGTGTTCAGATTTCTATCACCTGAAACATGTGCTCAAGATGAAAATACATGCGCGCCAGGCATGCATACTTGTTGAGCTCCTGCACTTGTTCACATGGTTCTGCACATGCTTCAGGTGATAGAAATCTGAACACACTACCAGTACATTGATAAGGTGATTTTAATTATACTTTCCTGTGGATGTATTGTCTCACATTCCTACCGCCAACAGGACCAACCGCACAGACAACCGCTATTTCCCAAACGAATGTATGTCATTAATCTAAATGTGAACCAGACGTATCAGTCTGATTGTCATGCAGAGATCACAGTAGCTAGCTGTCTTGAGTGTGCAGAGATCACAGTAGCAAGGCCTCTTACTTAGGCAAAAAGGCACAAGGGTGTGTGGTTTGGTCAATATACCACAGTTAAGGGCTGTTCTTACACACAACGCATCAGTGTTTCTGGATACAGCCCTTAGCGGTGGTATATTGGCCATAGACCACAACCCCTGAGGTGCATTTTTGCTATTATAAACTGGTTGCCAATGTAATTAGAGAAGTATAAGTTTTGTCATACACAGTCTGATATACAACGACTTTCAGACAATTTATTTATATTAATTGTTACAAATTGTACCTTTATTTACCTAGGCAAGTCAGTTTAGAACAAATTCTTATTTACAATGGCGGTCTACATGGGCCAAACTCGGACGACGTTGGGCCGATTGTGCGGCGCCCTATGGGACTCCCAGTCACTGCCGGTTGTGATGCAGTCTGGATTCTAACTAGGCTGTCTGTTGTGACGCCTCTAGCACTGAGATGCAGTGTCTTAGACCACTGCGCCACTTGGAAACCCAAAATCAGCATTCATGGCTCAAACCAACCAGTTTATAATGTGCATTTTAGGTACATGATGAGCTGCCTAGTACACTAGACTGTCAGAAATCACAACGGCTTGCTTGCTGTCACGTATGTCTATTTGAGGCATGGTACTGGTGTCATAGCCAGCCTACCCAGGTATTTTCTATTAACAGCACTGGATTCACACTGCCACTCTGTCAGATTTAAACATTTCAGAGGGAGCTGTAGACAGTTGTGCTTGGTATGGATCATTGTTGGGTTGATTTGGTGTGGCAAAGTTGGCTAGCTAACTCCAAGAGCTAACTCCATTGTTAGCATAGCATTAGGATGAGTATTAGCAATCTGAGGTGTAGGGCTGTCGGTTTTCTGGTGCTCTGCTAATCTCTTATTATGTTTTTCTTCCTTTCCGGCCACGTTTCTATACCTAATAGGGACAAATCATTGTAAGTACCCCATTGCATTGCATCACCTCACATTCCCACGTTACACATCACACACACAACACACCTTATTCACGACATTGCCACACAACCACAGTTTATTTGCTTTCGATGCAGCCTGGTAACTCGGACAGAAAAATGTGCAAGGATTACCCTTTTTTGTTTGTTATGCATTTCAGCCCCCTCCTGCAAAGTACGGTGGCAGACACACTGTAACTCTGATACCTGGAGATGGTATTGGACCAGAACTTCTCAATCACGTAAAGGAGCTCTTCAGGTCAGTCAAATGTATCCGGACCCCAGGAAGAGTAGGTGCTGCCTTGGCAGCAGCTAATGGGGATCCGTAATAAATACAAATATATGTTTTAACAGTCTATAACATGTTAACAAGCTCATAAATCTCTTCTAAACACATAACCACTATTATATCACTGGGAGCTCTTAAGGTCTGCTAAGTGTATTATAACTGGTTATAACATTCATGACTTATAAACACTTATAACAGTTTATTAAAGGGATACTTAGCCCACCGTCGTCCGTGTTTGGCCGGTGTAGGCGGTCATTGTGTATATATATACGTAGATAGATAGATCGATAGATAGGTACTTTATTGATCCCTGTGGGGAAATTACTTTATCAAGCAGCTACGAAAAACACAGGGCAGGTGCAAAATGCCAGAACGAAATACACAAAAGATGGATACATGATACATAGTGCGGTAGTATGAAAAATAATCAAAATACATGAAGTCTGGAGTGCAAAAAGCTATAGAAATGCATTGCATAGTATGAGTGAATGACTGAATATGTACACTATACATTGTTAGGTGAAAAAATTCTACAATTATTGCACGTTGATATAAATAAACAAATATTTGCATGGTTAACTATACAGGTCGATGGCAGAGAAAGATACTTAAATAGCTAAATGCGCGTATGATATAAGTGAGGGAAATAATAGTTTTACTTAATATACAGTCTGGTTAAATGTACAGGTAAATGACAGGAAGAGATACTTAAATAGCTAAATGTGCATATGATATAATTTAGTGTAATAATACTAATTCCCTTAAAATACATTAAATAGTCTAATAGCTGCCGGGAGGAAGGACCTCCTGTAGCGCTCTCTGGAACACCGTGGTGGGATCAGTCTGTGACTGAAAGTGCTCCTCTGCATCATAACCATGGCATGCAGAGGGTGGGTGACGTTGTCCATGATGGCCAGGTTTCTTCTCTCCGCCACCTCCTCTAGAGTGTCAAGGTTAATCCCCAGAACAGAGCTAGCCTTCCTGATCAGCTTATTTACCCGAGAAGTATCACCAGCCTTTATGTTGGCGCCCCAGCACACCAGTACAAAAAATATGGCACTGGCCACCACAGACTGGTAGAAAGTATGCAGTAGTTTACTGCACATGTTGAAGGACCTAAGCCTCCTCAGAAAGTAGAGTCTGCTCTGGCCCTTTTTGTACAGATCCGGTGTTACCAGCCCATTCCTCAACTTGCACATTTTTAGAACTGCACTGTGTGATGATTATGCTGTTTAATCAGCTTCTTGATATTCCACACCTGTAAATTGGATGGATTATCTTGGCAAATGAGAAATGCTCACCAACAGGGATGTAAACAAATTTGTTCACAAAATTTGAGAGAAATTAGCTTGTGCATATGAAACATTTCTGGGAACTTTTATTTCAGCTCTTGAAACATGGGACCAACACTTTACATGTTGCGTTTATATTTTTGTTCAGTGAAGATAAAGGGCTTCATTGCCAAAATCCTGACGTATACCTTTAAATGCATTGGATTGGAACGGTAGTGAACACAGACATCAATATGATTCATGCCCATAGTTGTACAGTACAACCAATGAGTTGATGAATGACTGGTTCGTTGGGTTGTCCCTCCCATATTGTGTTAATGTGCTCTATAGGTTCAGCTGTGTGCCTGTGGACTTTGAGGTTGTGAACGTCAGCTCAGCTACCGAGGATGACATCAACAACGCCATCACAGCCATCCGCCGTAACGGAGTGGCCCTCAAAGGTAGGAGAAACCATAGAATCCGTGGAAAGGGCTTGTAAGCTTTAATCCTGGCAATTTGACTGGTAAACTCATGGGTACATTTGCACTGGCTGCCAGTCCACCCATTATGCCATCATTGACTTGAATGGGCAGGCCCTTTCTATGGTTTTTATTTCTGTATGGGAGAAATATTGAAGTGCTCATAGCACCATGCTTTTGTACTCAAATTGTAGGCACCTTCCAGTTATTTAATCCAGGTGTCCATAACTGCAACTGTGTTAGTCACTGCATCATATGATAGGTTGTGTGTCTGTATTCTATAGCAGGGTGTCCTGCTATAGACGTGCACCCCCCCGGGGACTACACAGCTGATTTCAAATAATAAATAGCTTGACGATAAGTTGGTAATTTGAATCAGCTGTGTAGTGCTAGTGCAAAAAACAAAATGTCCACCCAAGGGTGGCCCCTGGACCGGGTTCAGGAAACCCTGTTCTATAGAATGCTTATAACACTGTCGACATGCTTATGTTTTTGTTTGTGTGTTTGTAGGTAACATTGAGACCCTCCATACCCTGCCTGCTTCCCACAAGTCCAGAAACAACCTCCTCCGGTAAGTAAAGGTTCCAAACATTTATTTAAAAAAGACAGAGGACCTCTTCCTTGAGTGCTCGGTTGCTGCTCAGTCTTCTGTGGCTTTCCCTGTCCAGTCCTGTCAGCGTACACCGTCTCCCCCATCTCTCTGTCCAGTCCTGTCAGCGTACACCGTCTCCCCCATCTCTCTGTCCAGTCCTGTCAGCGTACACCGTCTCCCCCATCTCTCTGTCCAGTCCTGTCAGCGTACACCGTCTCCCCCATCTCTCTGTCCAGTCCTGTCAGCGTACACCGTCTCCCCCATCTCTCTGTCCAGTCCTGTCAGCTTACACCGTCTCCCCACATCTCTCTGTCCAGTCCTGTCAGCTTACACCGTCTCCCCCATCTCTCTGTACTGTCCTGTCAGCTTACACTGTCTCCCCCATCTCTCTTACTGTCCTGTCAGCTTACACTGTCTCCCCCATCTCTCTGTCCAGTCCTGTCAGCTTACACTGTCTCCCCCCATCTCTCTGTCCAGTCCTGTCAGCTTACACCGTCTCCCCCATCTCTCTGTCCAGTCCTGTCAGCTTACACCGTCTCCCCCATCTCTCTGTACTGTCCTGTCAGCTTACACTGTCTCCCCCCATCTCTCTGTCCAGTCCTGTCAGCTTACACCGTCTCCCCCATCTCTCTGTCCAGTCCTGTCAGCTTACACTGTCTCCCCCATCTCTCTGTCCAGTCCTGTCAGCTTACACCGTCTCCCCCATCTCTCTGTCCAGTCCTGTCAGCTTACACTGTCTCCCCACATCTCTCTGTCCAGTCCTGTCAGTTTACACTGTCTCCCACATCTCTCTGTCCAGTCCTGTCAGCTTACTGTCTCCCCCATCTCTCTGTCCAGTCCTGTCAGCTTACACCGTCTCCCCCATCTCTCTGTACTGTCCTGTCAGCTTACACTGTCTCCCCCCATCTCTCTGTCCAGTCCTGTCAGCTTACACCGTCTCCCCCATCTCTCTGTCCAGTCCTGTCAGCTTACACCGTCTCCCCCATCTCTCTGTACTGTCCTGTCAGCTTACACTGTCTCCCCCCATCTCTCTGTCCAGTCCTGTCAGCTTACACCGTCTCCCCCATCTCTCTGTCCAGTCCTGTCAGCTTACACTGTCTCCCCCATCTCTCTGTCCAGTCCTGTCAGCTTACACCGTCTCCCCCATCTCTCTGTCCAGTCCTGTCAGCTTACACTGTCTCCCCACATCTCTCTGTCCAGTCCTGTCAGTTTACACTGTCTCCCACATCTCTCTGTCCAGTCCTGTCAGCTTACTGTCTCCCCCATCTCTCTGTCCATTCCTGTCAGCTTACTGTCTCCCCCATCTCTCTGTCCATTCCTGTCAGCTTACTGTCTCCCCCATCTCTCTGTCCATTCCTGTCAGCTTACTGTCTCCCCCATCTCTATCCAGTCCTGTCAGCTTACACTGTCTCCGGCCATCTCTCTGTCCATTCCTGTCAGCTTACTGTCTCCCCCATCTCTATCCAGTCCTGTCAGCTTACACTGTCTCCGGCCATCTCTCTGTCCCCCAGTACCAGTTTGAACCTGTATGCCAACATCATGCACTGTAAGTCTCTCTCCCTGTCTCTCTGTATGCCAACAGCTCACAGTCTCTGTCTCTCTGTCCCACAGCACCAGTCTGGATCTGTATGCCAACGTCATGCACTGTAAATCCCTCCCTGGAGTTCAGACTCGCCACAACAACATTGACATCATGATCATCAGGGAGAACACTGAGGGAGAGTACAGCAGTCTGGAGCATGAGGTTAGACGCACAGAAACACACGCAGATGTACTTTTACTCCCCTCAACTAATTCCTTTCTTTCTCCATTCACACTCTTTGCTGTATATAACCTGCATTAACATCCCTCTCTCCTTCCCTTCCTCCTGTAGAGTGTGTCAGGGGTGGTGGAGTGTCTAAAGATCATCACGCGGACTAACTCCCTGAGAATCGCTGAGTATGCCTTTAAATTGGCCCGGGAGAAAGGTCGCAAGAGGGTCACTGCAGTTCACAAGGCCAACATCATGTAAGTCAGTCAGTGAGGGCAGGTCAGTCAGCCTGTGAGGGCAGGTCAGTCAGCCAGTGAGGGCAGGTCAGTCAGCCAGTGAGTGAGGCAGGTCAGTCAGCCAGTGAGTGAGGCAGGTCAGTCAGCCAGTGAGTGAGGCAGGTCAGTCAGCCAGTGAGTGAGGCAGGTCAGTCAGCCAGTGAGTGAGGCAGGTCAGTCAGCCAGTGAGTGAGGCAGGTCAGTCAGCCAGTGAGTGTGTGAGGCAGGTCAGTCAGCCAGTGAGTGTGTGAGGCAGGTCAGTCAGCCAGTGAGTGTGTGAGGGCAGGTCAGTCAGTGAGTGCGTGAGGGCAGGTCAGTCAGTGAGTGCGTGAGGGCAGGTCAGTCAGTGAGTGCGTGAGGGCAGGTCAGTCAGTGAGGGCAGGTCAGTCAGTGAGTGCGTGAGGGCAGGTCAGTCAGTGAGTGAGTGCGTGAGGGCAGGTCAGTCAGTGAGTGAGTGCGTGAGGGCAGGTCAGTCAGTGAGTGAGTGAGGGCAGGTCAGTCAGTGAGTGAGTGAGTGAGTGATTGAGTGAGTGAGTGAGGTCAGTCAGTCAGTCAGTGATTGAGTGAGTGAGGGCAGGTCAGTCAGTCAGTCAGTGAGTGAGTGAGGGCAGGTCAGTCAGTAGTTGTCCAAACTTTTGATTGGTACTGTATGAATTCCACCGGTTGTGTGTTATAATGACTCACACTCTGAGTGTTTTGGGATGCGGTGTGCACTCGTTCACTCCCCCTCATAGATTTAAAAGGATACACTCGTGTAATAATATTCTTTTGATTTTCCCATGATGTCGAGCAAAGAGGCACTGAGTTTGAAGATAGGCCTTGAAATACATCCACAGGTACACCTCCAATTGACTCAAATGATGTCAATTAGCCTATCAGAAGCTTCTAAAGCCATGACATAATTTTCTGGAATTTTCCAAGCTGTTTAAAGGCACAGTCAACTTAGTGTATGTAAACTTCTGACCCACTGGAATTGTGATTATAGTGAATTATAAGTTAAATTACTTGTCATGCACAAAGTAGATGTCCTAACCGACTTGCTAAAACTATAGTTTGTGAAATCTGTGGAGTGGTTGAAAAATGAGTTTTAATGACTTCAACCTAAGTGTATGTAAACTTATGACTTCAACTGTACATTACATTACATTTGGATAGATAGTACTCAGGTGTATCTGGTATACATTATATATATATATATATAGTACAACCAAGGTGTTGAACATCCCCTCTTCTCCCCTTTACAGGAAGCTGGGAGATGGTCTGTTCCTGCAGTGCTGTAGAGAGGTGGCTGCTGGGTACCCTGACATTGCCTTCGACGCCATGATCGTCGACAACACCACCATGCAGGTATGAAATGCAATGCTCCTTTTATGTTAGAAGCACACCCAGTAAGTTTTAGCATGGTCCCAGATCTGTTTTCTCTTACTCGCCAACTCCTACGGTCTTTGATATTGATATCTCTGACAAACAGTTCTGGGACCAGGCTAAGAAGGTTCATATCCCTGCTTTTAAATATATTTAAAGTCTGTTTTGTCTGTGTAACTCATGCTTATTGGAGTTGTTAACCTAGCCCTCTCTCATTCCTTAGCTGGTGTCTAAGCCCCAGCAGTTTGACGTGATGGTGATGCCCAACCTGTATGGTAACGTGGTCAGCAACGTGTGTGCCGGCCTGGTGGGAGGACCAGGGCTGGTGCCAGGGGCCAACTACGGCCGTGACTATGCTGTCTTCGAAACGGTCAGTCCAGTGGTCACCTGTAGTGTCCGCAACTCTGATAATGTAACAGTATGCTTCCACCTGTAGTGTCCGCAACTCTGATAATGTAATAGTATGCTTCCACAGTGGTTTATTAAGACGCACTAACAACAGACAATGTTTCAATCCCAGTGGTTTATTGGGACGCCCTAACAACAGACAATGTTTCAATCCCAGTGGTTTATTGGGACGCCCTAACAACAGACAATGTTTCAATCCCAGTAGTTTATTGAGACGCCCTAACCACAGACAATGTTTCAATCCCAGTGGTTTATTGGGACGCCCTAACAACAGACAATGTTTCAATCCCAGTAGTTTATTGAGACGCCCTAACCACAGACAATGTTTCAATCCCATTGGGATCTTCATTAAATTTCAATAGGGCTCAGCATTATCATTTAATACAATATATGCCGTTTAGCAGACACTTTTATCCGACGCAACTTAGTAATTTGTGCATAGATTTTTTTTACACTTGGGTGGTCTCGGGTATCGAACCCACTATCCTGGCGTTACAAGCGCCATGCTCTACCAACTGAGCTACATAGGACCATATGCTTATGTAAATGGAGGAGTGATTTCTGGACTCCCAACAGTATTCAGTTGACTTGGCCAGGTATAGTGAGCTCCAGAAGTATTGGGACAGAGACATTTTTCTGTTGTTTTGGCTCTGTACGCCAGCACTTTGGATTTGAAATGATACAATTACTACGAGGGTAAAAGTGCAGACAGTCAACTTTAATTTGAAGGGAATTTCTTCCATATTGGTTGAACCGTTGAGAAATTGCAGCACTTTTTGTACATAGTCCCCCCATTTTAGGGAACCAAAAGTATTGGGACAAAATGTGTATTAAAGTGGTAAAAAGTGAAGTATTTGGTCCCGTATTCACAGCACGCAATGACTACATCAAGCTTGTGACTACAAATTTGTTGGATGCATTTGCTGTTTAATTTCTAAACGGTTCACCCGATATGAATGAAAATACCCTCCATTTTAAAGCTGACGGTCTGCATTTTAACCTCCATAGTCGTTGTATCATTTCATATCCAAAGTACTGGAGTACAGATCCAAAACAACAACAAATGTGTCACTGTCCCGATACTGTTGGAGCTCAGTGTATATCAATGATCTCTCAATATTCTCTTTCTCTGTGTGACTCTCAGGCCACCAGGAACACAGGGAAGAGTATTGCTGACAGGAACATTGCCAACCCCACTGCCATGCTACTGGCCAGCTGCATGATGCTGGATCACCTCAAGTGAGTTCACCTTCCATAGTGTAATAAAGCTGCTGTTTCCCAAGTGGCGCAGTGGTCTAAGGCACTACAGACAACCTGGTTCGAATCCAGACTGTATCACAACCGGCCGTGATTGGGAGTCCCATAGGGCGGCGCACAATTGGCCCAGCGTCGTCCGAGTTTGGCCGGTGTAGGCCGTCATTGTAAATAAGAATTTGTTCTTAACTGACTTGCCTAGTTAAATAAAGATTAAATTTAAATGTTTTTTTTTTTTTAAGTACAAAAATAAACCATGACAATGTGTATGTACTGTATAATCTGAGCTGCAGTTGACTTGTTGAACAGAACAGAGGGTATGAAAGTCATTGTCCTTCCGTGTGTGTCAGGCTCCACGATTATGCCACTATGATCAGGAATGCAGTCCTTACGACCATGAACGAGACTCAAGTAAGTCACCTCACTGCACACTTGTCACTACGCTGACCTGCTCAGTACTCTGACCTGACGTAACACCTGACTTCCCACTCACCTCCTCAGAGACAGGTCTGGCCAGTTATCAACAGAGGACATGCCAATAAAGAGCTATTCACTTAGTTGTTCTATGTATAGCTTAGTATTTCTTAAGTTCAAATTTCTCAGTCCAACCTGTAATCAAATGTATGCTGCTCTATAGAGTCTCTTCTGGTGTACAAAATGTTGCCGTTGTACCTACAGATTTATTATCAGTGGAGAATGCCTCTGAGTTGGCAGGCCATTTCAGAGCCTGTCCTCGTATAGCTCCTCCCACCTCTGGTTTGGTGTGATAGATGGTAATTCTGAGGCCTTTACAGGGGAGATGTTGCAGAATATTCTCAAAGAAATGTATTGTGTAGAACGACAATTGTGTTCGCTCTATTTGTGAAATGTTTCACCTCTGAATGTTGACCGAAGCAGGCAATGTGATTGGTCACACGGTATTTATTCTTCTCTTGCAGTTGCACACAGCTGACATCGGGGGGCAGGGCACGACCTCTGAAGTGGTTCAGGCTATCATGAGGAACATCCAAAGCAAGGGGCCTCTCACCAGCCAGCTCTGAACACACACACACACACAGTCGTCAGTTTACATTTTAGTAATTTAGCAGACACTCTTATCCAGACCAACTTACAGTAGTGAGTGCATACATTTTCCTTCTGGTCCCTGTGGGAATCGAACCTACAACCCTAGCGTTGCAAATGCATGCTCTACCAACTGAGCCACACGGGACCATGTTATCTTCTCTGCATGCCTTTCATTCATTCATTCATTCGTTCGTTCGTCTGTCTTTCAATGTTATTTTAATTTAACACCATTCTGTCTCTCCAGAACTATTCCCTGGCTGTTTCACGCACATTAACGTTTGAGCATAAGCAAAGGAAGTAGGAGGCCCAAACTACATCTGTAATAACATGCTGTAGTGAAGAAGTAAAATCAAGGATCTATCTCTTGGGTTTGACCCCATCACTTATAGCTACTCTCTGCTAGGTTCATCCTACATCCCAGGACATGATAGCTACTCTCTGCTAGGTTCATCCTACATCCCAGGACATGATAGCTACTCTCTGCTAGGTTCATCCTACATCCCAGGACATGATAGCTACTCTCTGCTAGGTTCATCCTACATCCCAGGACATGATAGCTACTCTCTGCTAGGTTCATCCTACATCCCAGGACATGATAGCTACTCTCTGCAAGTTCATCCTACATCCCAGGACATGATAGCTAGACAGCAACACCTCCAGCTCCACTTAAACAAACTGTAGACTCTAGAAAATGTGTTTGTTTGACTATATTTGAGACTGTTTCTTAGGTATATGGGTTCACTTGCAGTCTTGTGAGACTTGAAACGGTTATACTGTCAACCTATTTTCCTAATTGCAATTTTTTGTACAGAACAAAAGAGTAAATGGTTTCTTACAGTTCTGCAATGTTGCTGAAAGATTCTAAACAGTTTTATGTTCTTCTCACAGTCCAGCGCTTAGCCTTACGTCTGTCTCTGTGGCTTTAGCTCTATCAGATGCATCTTTCCCACAGATACCAAAGTCTTATGATTTACCAATGTCTGTTCAGTGATCTTGGAATCAATTTAAATACTCTTTATTTGCCTTAAAGCTGCAATATGTTACTTTTTGGGGCGACCTGACCAAATTCACATAGACATATGTGTTATAGATCTGTAATTTTTGCATCTTTTACTTTTGGTTTTGTACACAAGCTGAAAATACAATATTTTTGCTTATGGAAAATATATTTCACAGCGCTTTAGGTGGTACAATGATTCTCTACACTATACTAGGTTGTTATGTCACTAGGTGAACTATTAGAATTTTAACAACCAGGAAATGGCGGAGCGACTCCTGAATAGCGCAACTTTAAGGTTTTTGTTATACTGGTCTATAACTTGTCATCTTTATCTGTTACATACTGTGTCTTTATATGAACAACTCAGAACTGTACCCTGAAATTGAATGTTGTTGTTATACTCTGTCATATATACTCTGTATTTCACTTGATCCTTTGAGAGAAAGAAAATGTAAACCAGCTGTGTTGTATTTAAAAACAACCAATGTGTTTGTGCCACCTACACTGAACAAAACATTAAGAACACCTTCCTAATATTGAGTTGAACCCCCTTTTCCCCTCAGAATGTCTTCAATTGGTCAGGCATGGACTCTACAAGGTGTTCCACAGGGCTGCTGGCCCATGTTGATTCCAATGTTTCCCACAGTTAAGTCAAGTTGGCTGGATGTCCTTTGGGTAGTGGACCATTCTTTATACACACAGGAAACTGTTGCGCATGAGTGCAGTGTTGCAGTTCTTGACACACTCAAACCTGTGTGCCTGGGACCTACTACCATACTCCGTTCAAAGGCATTTACATCTTTGTTTAAAAATCCTTATTTAACCTGTCTTCTCCCCTTAATCTACACTGATTGAAGTGGAATTAACAGGTGACATCAATAAGGGGTCATAGCTTTCACCTGGATTCACCTGATCAGTCTATGTCATGGAAAGAACTGTTCTTAATGTTTTGTACACTCAGGGTATGTAGTCTCAACATACAGTGGTTGAAATTTAGAGTGAACAAAGGACATTAACCTGATAAATGAAATGAGTTTGTTTTGGTTTCATATACTATAGCTGTGGCTGTATTAATGAAATTAATATTATAGATCAAATAAAAAGGTCTTAAGCTGACTTTTGTTACTTTATTTTCAGGGGAAAGTCAGGACCCAAAACATTGCAGGTCAGTTGGTAGGTCATAAATTAATTTCAGTGCAATACAAAGGAACAGTATCGACATCAGAGCAGGCAAATTCAAGGGTAGCATCCCAAATGAGGGTTATAGTGCACTACCCTCTCAGAAACGCAGTATCTGTTACCTAGAATGAAATAACCCTCAAATGCTTATTTAAAGAGCCGATCTGGGATTGGTACATCCATTTCTAAACGGTCATTCGGAATTAAATATAAATGTACCGTCATGCAGTATGTTTTTTCTTAGGAGTTTATTCTAAGGGCCTATAATAAAGAAATGTCATACATTCTCAGTGAGAGATGACGTGTCAACACAGCCACGTTCCCATAATGCATCCCACGGACACACGTCATTACAGCGCACCGGTCTGGAAGCTGCGCTAGACTTCTTGAAGGAAGACGTGGCTGTAATAACTGGTGAAATAACTAGCTCCACTATTCTTAGTCGTGTTAAACACATTTTGCTAACTCAAACATGATGTTCAGAATAGCCGCGTTTTTTGCTCTTGTATGCCTGTGCACGGGTAAGTAATTTCAGAGAAATCCTCAACGTCAAGGAAATGTAGCTATTAGCTAGTTAGCATCAGTAAATTAGCTAACTAACTGATGAGAATTTGCTAGCGATTTAACTAGGTAATTATAAGTAATGTCTTCATATTTTGCCCTGTTTGATACCACATGTCTCTAGTAAATAAGTTCTAACTAGTTATGTTTTTGATAGGTAGATGAGGCGAATGTTAGCTAGCGAACTAGTAGATAGCTGGCTAGTTACAGTAGTAGTAATTATACATTCAACTGAATTTTCAGATTTCGTGTCTGCCCCACCAACTGACCAACTTTGTTATGCACTAACTAGGTTCTCCGCTATTATAGACTAGAAATGAACACTACTATCAGATTGAGGTACTAAAGACTACTTGATATGCCATTGTTGTCTGTTGTTTAGGTGAGAGCTGCTCAGACCCTGTGATTACGCCCTCTGCCTACACCACTTCTGATGCCGTCATCTCCTCTGAGTCCGTCTTCATCGTGGAGCTCAGCCTGGCCTGTGCTAATGGAGCCCAGGTACTGTAGTTAGATAGACACAAGTCTCTCTCTCGCTCTCTTGCGCTCTCTCTCTCTCAAAAAAAATGTCTTCATTCAACAGAGTGTGGCTCTATATGCTGATGTAAATGGAAGACAGTTCCCTGTGACCAGAGGACAGGATGTTGGCAAGTACCAGGTAATACATGGCTCTGGTCATACACACACTATGGGCTGTTTCCCGGACACAGATTAAGTTAATCTTGGGCTAAAAAAGTATGTTTGCTCAATGGAGAATCTCAGTTGAAAGTGCTTTGTAGTCCAGGCCTAGGCTTAATCTATGTCCAGGAAACCACCCTTATATGTCAAATATGCAGTTAAGAAAAGTGACTTGAGCCTCTGTGTTTAGCTATATGACATCTCTTCTCTGTTTCTCAGGTGTCCTGGAGCATGCCCCACAAACAGGCCAGCTCTGGTACATACCAGGTTAAGTTCTTTGACGAGGAGTCCTACAGCTCTCTACGCAAGGTAGGCCCTATAGTGTGTCTCTCTCACACACACACCTGTCCTACCTGTGTAAGGTAGGTGGATTCCGCTAGGAAAATTTGGTGCCGTACAATGTGACCGGCAAGATTTTAATTTACTGGAGGTTTGAGAAATTTACCGGTCATCAATATTCAGTACCAGTCAAAAGTTTGGTCACACCTACTCATTCAAGGGTTTTTCTTTATTTTTACTATTTTCTACATTATAGAATAATGGTGAAGAAATCAAAAATATGAAATAACACATAGGATCATGTAGTAACCAAAAAAAGTGTTAAACATATCAAAATATATTTGCGATTCATCTAAGTAGCCACCCTTTGCCTTGACAGCTTTGCACACGCTTGGCATTCTCTCAACCAGCTTCACCTGGAATGCTTTTCAAACAGTCTTGAAGGAGTTCCCACATTCTGAGCACTCTGCGGTCCTTTAGCTCTGTGGTGATCATCCGTTCACCTACTCTGCATTTCACAAAGACATGGCGGTTTGAACCAAAAATCTAAAATTTGGACTCATCAGACCAAAGGACAGATTTCCACCGGTCTAATGTCCATTACTAGTGTTTCTTGGTCCATGCAAGTCTCTTCTTATTGGTGTCCTTTAGTAGTGGTTTCGTTGCAGAAATTCATGCAGTCTCCTCTGAACAGTTGATGGTGAGATGTCTGTTACTTGAACTCTGTGAAGCATTTATTTGGGCTACAATCTGAGTCTGGTAACTCTAATGAACTTATCCTCTGCATCAGAGGTAACTCTGAGTCTTCCATTCCTGTGGCGGTCCTCATGAGAGCGAGTTTCATCATAGAGCTTGATGGTTTACGCAACTGCACTTGAAGAAACTTTCAAAGTTCTTGAAATGTTCCGTATTGACTGACCTTCATGTCTTAAAGTAATGATGGACTGGTTTTTTTAAAGCAAAACATTGCCGCCTTTATCCCTGCTATAAATCATAAAAAAACTTAACTTAGACGTCACCTACACAGTAATAAAACAACATATTTTTCAATAATATAATTTGGAAACGACCTGTCCTATAGGCTATTTGTATGAATATGTTAACAAAATAAAGCTGTTTTCAAATACAGTCTAGGCCTCATTTTATGGCTTGATCATTTTAATAAGGCCTAATAAATAACAAATCGTGTCTACGAACACCATGGCCGGCCGGTCTTGGCTAGAAGGATCCAGCTAGAAGGATCCAGCTTTTGTCAAATTAACGTCCAATTTTACTTTTGGTGGCAGATTAGGATAATTTATACATCATAGTAGGATAATTTAATGTAGCAGGTTAGGAGAATTGGAAAGAGTTAGCTAAAATACATTTTTTTTTTTTTAAAGGAACTTTTTGACGTTAATTTGACAAAAGCTGGATCCCTTCTAGCCATGACCGGCCCGTCCCAGTCCCATTACTGCTGCGATTCAGAAAGAACACTCGAGGCGGCCATAAAATTAAGAAATTATAAAACTGATGTTGGACAATCAAATTCGATATGTAAATAAACTAAATTGGTTAAGGCTGGTTCATTGAGAGAAGCTTATTTTACAAAGCTCCTGTGAAATGAGGCCCACGTCGTGCGTAACTTAAATGATCTATTTTCACAGTTCTACTGGATGATGTTAATAAATGTTATGTTTATTGTAATTTTAAAATTAAGCTTAACTGAAATACATCAATTGTGCATGATGCACATCATTACTCGATCGATTCCAAATCTTTATACTATACATAACACGGGTGGCATGTTGATCTTACCTAGGGTGGTAGCAAAACTGCTAGGACTGGTCCTGACTAACACAATTTTCCTCTAATTTACTTGTTTGCGTCGGACCTTGGCCTGCTCAGTGAGCCGCTGCTGTTGGGAAGTCAAAACTGTCCAACTCCTTGGAGCAGCTTGATGCTCATTAGCCTCGTTACTTTGTCCTCAAGATGGCGCGATCTTGAGGCAGTCTTTACTGTTTGAGAAAGAATGCTTAGAAGGACTAATGTCCAAGCAGCTTGAAGATTTTATTATCCTATGAATTATATTAGCCTTTTGAAGTTGGAGCACATCTACTTGTATTTCCATCAATGAATGAAAAGCATTTTGCAATGGATAGTGAACACTTATCTGCTTTTCTTTTGATTTCTTTTTTTTTTTTTATAGGCCAAAAGCTGGAATTTACTGGCTAACATTCATGCTTGTCTGTTTGTGCCCCTGTCATTTAATTAAATAAATACTGTAGCTTTTAATCATATGCAAATGTTTCTTTGTTTAATCCAGGCCCAGAGGAACAACGAGGATGTAGAATCCATCCAGCCTCTCTTCTCTGTCAATGTAGATCACAGGGTGAGTCTGAACAAAGGATTACCAATAACCACTTATGGATGTGTCGATTCTACGCACAATAGACATTGGAAACACCTAGTGTGCCTCATTCTCATCGGAGAATCCTTCCTAACTGCGGGTTTGTCTTGTTGATTCTAGGGAGCGTGGAACGGCCCGTGGGTGCCTACTGAGGTTATGGCTGCTCTCATCGGCATCCTGGTCTACTACCTGGCCTTCAGCGCTAAGAGCACCATCCAGGCATAAAGGACTACAAGTCCCACCATTCTCTAAGGGCACCATCCAGGCATAAGACTACACTTCCTAAGGTTCTCTACAACTGGATCTCTGAAAGATTGTTGAATGCTGGTGACTTT